>CALYDF020005747.1:0-14060 GCA_944474145.2 Dicrocoelium dendriticum | reverse complement strand
TAGTTATCGAAGGTGAGAGATACAGACGACCTGCGTTGTCTGGGCATTATTTGACATAAGCGCATGGTATAGAAGGCAGGTCTCAAAAAAGAATTTGCAGTGTTCAAGTACTTATAAAATAAATCCAGAATGTATAGCAGAGTATTAAATATAAACCTAGCCAGCTGTTCAATAAAAGTAACATGACTCGTCTCATAAGGAATGTTTTTCCAGTGGGGTAAACTCTCGATATGTTTCATCCGCAATTCTAAGCCTCATCTACATGTGTCGATGTCAGCCGTTATCCAGTTGAGTAAACAAATTTTCGCCGCCCTAGTAAACAACAAACCGTAATCAAAAAAACACTTTCCTGGCCACTTACTCACATATATATAATAAGCAGCCAACATGTTCTCTCTTTTTTGAGTCCCGCTACTTTTATAGCCGGTGCTTCTATGGTAATTTTCTAGGCCTGTGTGTTATTACTATTTTTAGAACCGTTAAACCGTTGCCTCAGAATATTGGTCCAGTCTTGATCGAATCTATAAGAATAGAAAAAGTTTGGAAAAGTAAGCAAACAACAATTTGTAATCAACATGTAAATCTATAGATTGAAATATAGTCTGGCGGTTATCTGCTTTTTTATATCAGCTATCACAGAGGAAATTTAACTGCACGTTTATTCCAGGTAGTGCATTTAAACTATTTATTCATAAAGAGGAGGAGGAGTTCGCGGATTACGAAGGACCACAGAGTATAATTAAAGGGTGAGCCCCAGGAAAAATAGTAGATAAAAAGTAGCATAGAACAAATGCGCAGAAATATACTGGAAGAATTTAAGAGAATTGTTCCTCTTGCAAAACTTACATGTAACGTTAAGTGGAAATTTAGCCTTATTTAAATGTGAGGGGATATATCGAATCGGAAGAAAAAGAGGAAAACGTGGACTTAAACCACTTACACATCGTTCTAATATTTATATGTGCAATTATTTGTCCTATTCCACCCCAGAATACCAATAATTGTTTGGAATTTCACAACAAAGTGTAATACTCCCCAAAACATTTTTTATTTGGTTTTACGTATCTCATCGGTAGCCTGGAATTTAGAACAAAGTGTCGGTCCAAGCAAGGTTGTCCGGTTGCTTTATTCTAGATCGTTTCACTAATATATTCGCACTGTTATTTATCTGAAGAAATAATGCCAATTTTTCTAAATTGTCGTACCGGGTTTGAATAATGTATTCTACTTGTCAGGGTACCAATAGAGAATATTAGATTAAACTTCCTCCGACTCAACTGAAATTTCACAACGTGTAAGATGTTACATAGATGCATATAGGATATTGAAAAGTAATAGCCCGAGACCCTTGGTGAATGGTCCTTTCGCTCGCCCTAATGTTATAGATTACACTGGAATTGCAATCGATTACAGAGCCATAATATTATAACGGAACTGTTTGGGGTTTGTACACTGTGTTAATTGATCAGTTTAGGTTGAATACCTTTAAAAAACGTTTGGTGCTCCGACGAGTTTGAAACGCAGCATGTCTGGCGTGATCAGCGTCTTAAGGGTTATTGAGTAGTGTACCACTAAGTTACGAGTGGAAAGAAAGTGATGCAATGAGTTACCGTCAATGGTGAGAGCACCCGGTGTGGTTTTACATATGTGGAATACCACGTGGCAATTGTCAACAGCGAACGACAAGTTTCACTTAGAACAAAAGGGGTCAGGCGTACAAAAGTCACTTTTAATTGCCCTGAGAATATTTGTAACACTATTGAAGTTAAAATGTAAGTACTCTTTATATCAGTAGCAAATAGAAAATATATACTGCAGATAGGAAAGTAAAGAAGGTTTGATAAACATAATAGGAATAGTGTAAGGTCCAAGACACTGTCTTGTATCACACGACTATTGACTGTCTTAGGCATGCATGCTTCATTTCGAACCTGGACAACCTGGGTTCTCTTCGTGAGATACGAACCGAACAACGACGACAGCAGGGGGTTACTTGTGTTATGTGTAGTTAGTGTGAATAAGAGAGGAGCATACGGAAGACGATTAATGGTCTTCTATATGTGGAATACTATAGCTGAAAAGCCGCAAACAAACGAAATAAACAGAAAATTGGGAAGCTCATTTGGAAAAGTTGTGCAGAATTGTGTGCTCATAACGCTGTGTTGTAAGGTATTGATACGATTACACTACTTTAAAAGGACAAGTGTTCCGGATTTCATGTGACTTTGCATCAGCTTAGAGCGGGTAAAATTATGACATATTCGACAGCAGTTCCTTGTTCTGAGCACCGAGCCCGATTTGTAAGAAAGGGTAACTACGGTATACTCCTAATTTGCTGGCAAAATACCGACTTTCATGTATATAGACAAAATATTGAATGTAGTATTGGGCTATCAGAGCCCCATCTTTTGAATAAGGTTGGTGGCAAATTATCTGTAATTGGCGTATCAAGATAGGTTGGTGGAGTAAGTAAGGGGATTCATGTTCGGGTTTTGAATTCTACTCGGCCTAGCATATGCTCAGCAAGTATGTTCAGACTATATGCATAAAACACGGTAGTAGTGTAAGTGCTGGAGCTAACTTCATTGAAAAAAGCTTTGCTTGTCTCACTTAGATCACCTCTCATTCGGTTGCTACAAAACAACATGAAGAGATTTCCTTTGGTTGTGTGTATGGTTATTAACAACATTATAACTTCATAGCTATTATTATGGCTACTGAGCTCGCGTCTTCCTCCACCCAAACGCTTGTTTTGTCTAAACTTTTAGAGTTTGACTGTGACATTTCGTTGTAGTAACACTTGGGAGATCGTCGTCATTTTCAACTAACAAACCTTAAGCTTGGTGGGTTTAGGAACAGGTATTTCGGCGGTAGATATGGATTTACGTTTGAAGCGAAAGCGCCGACACCTAAATGCGAATAATGTGTTCAGATAAATATTGACATTCTTATAGAATTCATCAGCAGCCGTTTATGCGTCATTCGTCAGGGAGAAATTGTCTGAATGCAAACATCTCAGGCGGTAAAAAATGACTCCAATTGTAAAAAACTCTGTAGTTTATCTAGAGCTTCAGGTTGAGTAGTATCAAGATCAGAGTAGGATCTTTCAAAGAAATGTTGCATCACCTTTTTATGGTTGACAAGCAGTTTGTCTAGGACAACACCGTTGCCTAATTATAAAGCTAAGGTAAGGAAAAATTAAAAGATGTATTTAACCACAGAGAGGAAATGAACATGTTGTGTCCATCCATCCATATAAATATATATATATATGGAAGAGGATAGACTCGAATATTTAACAGATGCTGTGTACGATTTCATTTCAACATCTAGTTTACTGTAACCCAATCAAGTACTTTAAGATGTCAAATAGTTCGATGAATTAGCAAAACAAGTGCTCCAAGGTGTTTAGGTCCTCCGCTCCAAAACTCGGAGTGATAGCCTCGGAGTGCCGATATGCGTGATTTACATATTTAGGATCTGAAACATCAAAATAAAATCAACGTGCAGGCGATGGTATTAATCACCGCAACTCCCATGACATCTATTCTATGCTGCTAAGGAAGATGAGTCAGGCCCTGAAAACGTTTTTCTGCTTTTCTTTGTGCAATATTAAGAGCAAAAAGAACTTGCTTTTGCAAACGGTGTCAGACTTGGATGGCAAATACAATATGTGCTCTCAAGTAACTTGGAAATTTTTGAAAATATGGTGGGATCCAACGGATCATATGTTTACCGCAACAGATCCAAGTGCTGATTGGCTTTCATTGTCGTTATTTCGGCTTGTTTCTAGCAACTTTGATCAACCTGTACATGCACCCCAAGATCCTTTTCATGATAGATTCGTGGCAGGATTTGCTCTCCAAGCATGCATGCGTAAGATCTCTGCTTGTGTATGCTCAGTACACAAATTTTGGAAGAGTGGAACTCCTGGATTTTCTGAACTTATGAATTGTGAGCCTTATAATTATCAAATGTCAGTGCCACATGATCGTTTACTATTCTGATAGTTCGTCAAATTTGAGATCGAACACAAAGAGTACAACGTTTGATTATATAGGCCTATATAATTCGTTAATAAAGACGAAGCAAAGCTTTTGTCCCAGTACCGAGCGTTTTGAAAGATTTAATTTTCACCTTTATCGTCTCAGATAAGCCGCTGCGAACTCTCATATTTGAGTGACATTTAAATAGGTATGCAGGTATCTAACCCTGGATGCGGTCGCCGGTTCCAAAACTCAAGCTTAATAAGGGGAATTTTTTGATAGGCACGATCAAACGCTAACGAGAATTCGAAGTAAACAACATCAACTCCCTCCTCAGCTTCAAGAGATTACGTTCAGCTGACATAAGCTAGCAAGTGGTACGTGGTTGATGAATGGTCGCGGAGGAAACCGTTTTGCTGTGGTAGGACGATATTGAATCATTCTAAATATTCTATGAAATTCTCTGCAATAGTTGACTCCATAACTTCAAAAATACTAGGATATCTGTAGAGCAAGATACGGTAACATGACATCGAAATAATGGAGGGATTTGTAGGCATTAGAGGACACGGCTCAGCACCAACCGAGTGTACTTGATAGTAGGACTAGATACTAAATTTAGGTTTGATTCCCTTTGTGAGTTTTCATGAAAGGCCGAAGGATGGATAGAGAGGTCTAACAGTGAGTTGCCTCCACAGATTAATGCTACATTTAGTTTACGTTAGTACATCAACTGAAAGCGATTGATATTTCATTCCAAACATATTTTTATTTGGCCAGGAGGAAAGTAAGGCCGACTATGGTCTATTCCTTTGATATAACTAAACTATTATCCTTGTCTGATAGCTTTTATATGAAACCAATTTGCAGTTTGAGTTTAGACCTTTCGCAATAGATTCCTTTTTGTTACCCATCTATGGTAGATCTCTGACTAATCCGATATGTAATGAGCGACTTAGCAGGTATCCCACTGTACAATCACATTACTTCCCATCAATTGGATTGATGATAACAAACTATGGAAGCTAATGTTGTGATAGCAAGTGAGAAACTCCTGATCGACAAGATAATAATGGAAAACGCATCAGGGCTAATTGTTCATGTCAGCAAACATTACACATAGGTTGGAGGGTCAGTTTGGACTACACGTTGTGTGATTTGATTGTGACGTGCAATCTACAATCTACGCGCGTGAATCAGATTGTAGTCACTGAGATAACTGGGACCATACTCAAATCAGATGGAAATTAGTTGACCCGGTAGCCAAAGGATAGAGGTTTTGGCTGCTATTCCAATGGTCGCGGAATCGAGGCCTGCTGTCTCCACCTAATGATATGAAGTTACATCGAAACGCGTCTTGGTTGTGCAGCCAGTTCGGGTGGGCAACACCGAATATTTCCATCTGCTTTGAATTCGGTCCCAGTGAATGCAGTGACTAAGGTTCACTTGAATGTGAATCACGGTCTGTTACATTGAGATTGCAGGCCACAATCAAATCACACAACGTGTAGTCTAAACGTGACCCTCCAATCAGTCATCGACCGTTGTGTCAAGCTTTGCTCGCCGTGACCCGGTAGCCAAAGGGGTAGAGGTTTCCGATATTCATACATTGTTCGCGGGTCCGAGGCCTGCCATCTCCACATGAGGAGACAAATTTACATCGAAACGCGTCGAAAGCTGTTTCGCCATGACGTTGTTAGCTATTGACTTTCTATACCAAGCTACAGGTTAACACTCTGTTGAAGCACGCTTTCTATTCTGGAATGATATAGTAGCTTTGTGTTACTGAGTTTCAAACAAATTAGGCAGATTTCGCTCAGGAGCACACCATTCCTCCTAATTCAAACAAGTAGTTATAGTTCACATACCGAACACATCTGATGTGATGTACAATGCTCTATTTGCAAACAGGACGCGACGGTTAAGCAATGCCATTCCACATTTATGCATGACTTCAGCAATCAAACTGCGAAAATTGCAATCATTCAGCTATATAGATATTAAAAATTAGTGGTGCCGCGGGGTACACCTAACTTATCTACGTGTGATTTGACGATGAAGTGAGAAGGGTGTGTCACCCTATGGATATTACGGGCTGCTCAAGTTTCCGCAAATAGGGTCTCAGTCATCTTAATAGTTGCTCCAAATATTGTTGAAGCGAAGTAAGTATACGACAAGAATAAGTAAGATTAGTATTCAGTTTAGCATATGTAATGTGCGAACAAACGCAGACAACATGTCTCGCTTTGAATTGCGCTTACCGTATATCCAGAGCTCTTTTAATCTACGGTAGAAATCAATACGTACTTCTCACTAATGTCTGGTCGTGAACGTGTATTACGTAATACAAAACGTTACCCGTGTTACATTATTATCTAAAAGTGAAGCTAAGTTATAGAAGTATATTTTGTGAATTTTAATTTTGTCATACTAAATTATACTTATTTGTGTAGTAGATTTGTATGTGCCTTAGATTTCAAAATTATTGAAGTAAAACGGGTCACAAACTGGCGGTGCAGTTAAAATGCCAAACGCTTACACATTACATGAGGTCCAGATTTAGTTGTTATTATGTGATTTTTCAACATGCTACAAATATGAAAATCGAAGCGAATCATAACAGTGTTAGATCCAGCTTGCTGTAAAATCAGCGGTGTTGAAAACGAGATAATCAGGTGACTCGGGCTTCTGCTGTGTGGTCGTTGTATTCTACGTATTATAAAAGACAATGCGTATATGTCTATTTACTTTCCTAAGAATGAACCATTTGACATTTTAAGAAAGATTGGATTTTTATAGTAAATATTCACAATTGAATTTGATTGACGTACTTATGTTGTCTTCTAATTGCGCGAAAATGTTTAACCGGCATTAATTACTTTGTGAAAGGAAACGTATTCTATACAGTAAGAAGACATATTTAAAATATAATACCAGTATCATTGTGGTACATAAATTATGGAATAAAGACTCGTTTTGTTACTGTGGTGAGGACGATGGACATGGTTGATATACACACTGCGTGCATAAATTGCGAATGCGTGTTATTTAATCTTTTCAAACGAGACCAGTTAAGTTATGCTGTATCTCATTGGATATCGAAGGAATCACAAATATGTTCATCGGTTAGAATGAGTCGCGTACGCAGGTGTTTCATTGTGCCGAGCAGCTGCTATGGCAATGCTTCTAATTTCCTTTATAGTAAAGTAAACCTGGATAACTATATTGTTACGCCTGTGGCGTTACGCATGTCCGTTAAATATTCAAGATGCGCTTTATGGTTTTTTTGGAGTGCATAACGCGACGAACAAATACTCATCTTTTAACCAAGTATCTTCGGTTTTAAAAGTTACAGCATTTAGTATAAGAAATAGAGGAATATGTTTTTACAGGCGTAGGTCTCTATCAAAATCTAGGTGATATCGTTTCACAGTCAGACACGAACACGCAAATAGGTCGTTAATTCCATATAATAGAGAGGTAAGCAAAGCAAATTCCAGATACGAGGACGCGCACCGGCTTACCGCTCAGTGCGTCAGCTGTCTGCTGCATTAGAAGGTCACCAGCACGAGCGTGGATCGACCTTCCGCTGTTCTGCCAAATGTGCTAATCAAGTGCAAACTGATTGGACAGCAAATAATAGCCCGAGGCAACCGACGCGAACCATTCTGCCATATATGGAAAATTTGTGGGACGGAATTAATTCACATTGGATGAGAGCTAGACGCTTCCAAAATTAGTATGTTTCGTTCACCAATAAAAAACTGACCTGTCGTGTAGATTGAACAACCTTTTTACCGAGCCTTGGCCTTCTATATCCCGCCGGTTGGTTGGGCGCATGACTGAGCAATCAGGCGGTCTTATTCTCGCAGGCACAGAATGGCAGCAGTACGAAGGCAGCTTTGCAACAGTAGCGATATTAGTCAGAATAACCCAAAGATGTCGGTCAGTTTTGAACAATTGCAGACTCTGTTGCAGCAACAGCAAGCGCAGTTTGAGGAAGCACAGAAAAACTTGATCAAAACGCTGACCAAATATTTGTCACTACAAGCGGGCTCAGAAACAAGAACAAGTGCACGTTGCCCATCAGCAGAAAACTTGACTCAGCAAGTCTTTGAGTTCCGTTACGATGCCGATGCCGGTATTACCTTTAAATCGTGGTTCCATAAATTTGAAGACCTGGTTCGCATTGATTTAGCCGGTGCTTCAGATGAAAAGAGAGTTCGCCGCATGCTGCGGAAATTGGGTGGGGCTGAGCATGAAAAGTTTATAACTTTTATCTTGCCGATAACGGATGCTGATTTAACATTTGATAAAGCGGTTGCTACTTTGTCCCAGGTATGTGGGAAGCAGTCGTTATTATTCAATACCCTATACAAGTGCCTGACAATGACCAAACGAGAAGACGAAGATTGTGTTACTTACTCGAGTCGCGTAAATCGTGAGTGTGAACGGTTGCTGTTTCACAAGATGACATCAGAGCAGTACAAGTGCCTTATATATGTTCGTGGTTTTAGAGCAACATTGATGCAGATGCCCGAAAAAGAGTACTGGGCAGAATTGAACAAAATCCCGAGATCACACTGCAGGAAATGATGAAGGAATGCCAAACGTTGGTGAAGTTGTAGCATGCTGCTGCGATGATCCAACAGCCATCCATCCAGAGCAGCCAGGACATCATTTGCAGGGTCAGCAGACGTCCTCAGGAAGAATGGGTTCATGTGAGTTCACCGCTTACTACGCACCCTTCTGCTTGTTGGTTTTGCAAGGAATTGCAATATGGTCGGATCTCCCGTTTCGAAATCACATTTGCAATCGCTTTGATAAGCGAGAACACAAGAAGTGTTGTTGTCTTGTGAAGCGAGCAACAATGAGCGGAATACAGCGTCGAATCCCGGTGCGCTTTCGAAGTCACAACGAGGCAAAAACTGTGACGGCGACATTCAAGTTTGACAGGGTTAGCAGGCGTAAGTTTACAGTTTTGAACATCAAGGAGAAAGAAGTTAGGCTACAACTGTATACTACGTCAGATATCATTTGAGTTGTCGAGACAAATGATGTATGCTGGAACGACCACCGCTTGTCCACACAGACCACACAGCATGAAACACATACGGCGGTATTTTGAAACTTCTCGGAAAGTTGTATTGTCAGGTCAGTTCCGTGATCAGCACATTGTTATAACCTGTATTGTGACAGATCAACCAGGAATGAATTTGCTGGGTCTCGATTGGATGGAGGAATTGAAATTAATTGACTGGTCAGTCAACAGTATATGCCAGAAACTACATGTAGATAAACCCGTAGAGACGTAGAATATGAACCTCGAACTTTATATTCAAATTGCAGAACTGAAGCAACGCCACGAAAGGATGTTCCAACCAGGTCTTGAAAGCTGCCGGATAGCCTGAATTAGGCTAAACATCAAAACAGACCAGCTTTTAGACCAAAACGTCAGTGCCGTACGTAACACAACCAATAGTGGAGTCTAAGTTACATAGGTTTCAGTCGGAAGGCATAATCGAGCGCGTACATTTATTAGATTGGTCAGCACCCATCGTTGTGATAAAGAAATAAAACTACAACATTTGTATTTGTGTTAACATTTTAACCGGCTTAAATTATATGTTGGGGAACCACCGGTACCATTGCGCTCGTAGTCCCGCAGGTGCAGAATAGCAGCGGCGCAGCAGTATGAAGGCAGGTTTATAACACCCTCAGCCGACTGTATTTAGCTTGCGTGTTACTCAGAAACTGAATTTTGAGCTACTTGATGGATTTTTCATAAAAGTTAATAAATCTCATAAGCATGGCCTTGTTAGCCGGACTAAATTCGTTTTGTTGTTGCCATAAACTCTTGTAACCTTCCACAATGTTATATTTGATCTCAGAAGCTAATCTAGCACTGGTAAATTTAGGCAATTGACTAAATAAATTACTATATATGTTGGCGAGCAGATTAGAAAGAACTTTGATTACGGCAAACAAAATTTGTGACATAATGCAAAAATGCGTTCAGATGTAAGCGAAACGTGGCTGCCTGCAAATGCAGCTAATCTGATTGCAGATAATATGGTTAAATTTGCCTAGCTTTAGGTTGAGACGTTAACATGCACTGAATTGAATTATATTCCCATAAGAAATTGTTAAACTTTATTGTTAACAATTTATGCATCTCATTTTCTCAACCATATGCGGGCGTGAATATATCTCATATAATCATAAACAACAATCTATGTTCACCTGGGCTTCTCATTCAACTGTAATTGTACACCTTTGTTATGATCACATAGCTGTTGCTACTGGTGGTCAAAATTAAAAAAAAACATTGAAGTCTCGCAGACGCAACGCGTTTGCAAGGCACTGCTTCAGCCTGCAGTTCTGAAAGATGATGATACCTGATAAATATCTTTATATGATCCTGCAACTGCTGCAAAGCGTATATTTTTGAAGAGCAAAAGGAAAATAAAACAAGTTACGCACGGTTTTAAAACTTGCATGTTTAACTATGGGAAGTGGCAGCAACTACATCAGAAAAAAGCCAATTGCATTTAAAATTGTATACTTGTATAAAATTAACATAATTCAGAGAATAAAGAAAAGCGCGAATCTAACAGAAAACCTCAACTTGCAACATCAGAACATAAATCTGTATGGAAATATATACTGTGATAACAATGATTAGATAAGTGAATATTAGGTGTTGAATTGAGGTTTTAAAAACTAGCCAATGTCTGCGAAGTCACAAAGGTCACCTCATCAGCAACAATTATCCGAAGTTTGAAACGCATGATTAACGCCTTCTCCAACTGAGTTGCTGAGACAAACGCAATACTAGGCTATGTGATTGCGAACCACAGGGATAGGATCACTTTTGGAACAACTTCCACTAAGGCAAGTAGCCGTGTGTATTATTTACCATAATTTGGAGAAGCTGCGTTAACAGACAGGTAATTTAGCGAGTACAAATGCAACATAAACCTAAGCCCCAATTGGTAAGTCCTAGGGCTTTTCCCATTTAGTGAATATTTCGACCGCTCAGCCGAGGATAAAATGATGAGCCATTGTGGTTTAACTACAGATAAGACAAACACGAGTAGCTTAATATCGTGGTCATGTAATTATCTTGTTAAATTAAGTTTTGGTAAATAACGCTTCCAGTTTATTAGCCTTTATGCCTTATATGAGCTGTTGTTTTTTAAACTAATTTGTTAAAATTAAGAACACCATTCATAGGAAGGTATGTGTTCAACTACTGCATTCAAATGCATTTACATTAGGCTGCTAAAACATCTGCTTCTTAAAGTGACTGACACTGACTATGATCTAAAATGCTACTCATACATGTGTTAAAAACTGTTAAGATTGTGAGAAACCTTTGATATGAATATGAGCCTGATGCGATTGTCATTGGTCTGCTTTGAGCTAGCTTAGCCTAGGGTACACGTTGGTGAGGTGGAAAATTACTCTAGGCTGAGAACCTTCCGTGCGACAAGTATTCGAGTAGACGTTGAGCCTCGTAACGGGCGAGGCTACGCGAACGCTGCCCGACTATGGAAGTACACAAAATTCACATGACCAAACCGACTCCCAACTAACGGCTAAGACAAAGCAAGCCAAGTTGTCCTCTGAAGGCTATTTTACGACCAACAAAAGGCGAAGAACAATCAATACTATGGGTCTTTAGTTTGGCGAAATTAGCTACCTCGGCGGGGTGCTGGTATATGAAAGAACATTGCCAACGTATGCGCAGTAGTGCAGCGACTCTGATTGGCTGAAAACCGCTACCTTGGGAAGAGGAATTGAACTCCACTTTCCCCTGCAAATATACCAGATTTTTGGCGCCGATTTGCAGGGTTATTTGACAGCGTGCAACACGAATCATTTGGTGTATAATTTTATTATACAATACGATTTAGCAATGCGACTAGTGGATTAAATTAAATTGCATGGAAGTAGGGAGAAGTTTGGCTTTAGGTATGCTAACGCTGAGAACACAAAAACGGAGTTCGTTTAAAAATTTTATCTACCACAAAGCTTATGAATATTCACTAGCTTTTGTACTCTAATCAGCATATATGGTGTCACAAAGCATAATACTTACCGTTGACACAAAGCCAAATATTTTTATTCGTTGTGTTCTGCATTAATTAATTATAATCAGTGATGCTGATTCCCTTGAGGTGACTTATCTAACGCGCCATTTTTGGCTGAATTGCTTTAGCTACATAAATAACCGAAGCACTGACCTCAAAACACAGTGTGATTCACTCATGAAGCTACATTCTGTCACTGTGTGCATTTCGGCATGTAATACCTGCTTGCAAATTAAATCAGGCAGATCATTACTGTTTGCCGAAAATGTGTTTATTTAAGGACTGTCACTAAATTACTTTTATCAACATGTATAACACCTTTCATGATTTGATAGAACGTTGGATGTAAACAATTCTCCTTTATGTTGTAGGAAGTGATCTATCTCTTACCTTTTAACATAATTTTAATGGGTAGTAAAATGTGATGTATGTAACACTTATCCTTTGAGCTGTTGGAGCCTTAATCAAACAGGTTCAATGGTAAGACGTTAGAGGTCGAATGGTCTGCGTATTCTGAGGTAGCCAAACTAAAATTACGAAGTGTATGCCTGATTATATAACAGCCTACTTTTCCTGCTTAGGAACATTTGTATTTAAAAGAATGGCACCCGAATGCTGGTGCATTAGTAATTTTGTAGACCTCTACTGATGGAAATACCAACGAAGGCCTAACGCACCGCAAGTGAGGTAGAATATTTCTTTGCTCGTTTATGCCGAATGGGATGTTTTCTACTGTAGACAAAAAAATGCAATAGTTTGCCTAATGAAAAGCCTAAATCCTAATCCTTGGCAAGTTACAAATTAGCGAAAATCTTTGTAACGAAGCTGTTTCGGAATTTCTACCTGTCGTCTATCGATAAAATTATTAGGTTCAATTATTTGCAGACGTATATTGCAATGGTCACGTCAGCTGACCTTCACGTTACAATTATTGCGCATGGTATGTTAAATTTTGAAATTCAATGAGGTTAAATCACAATAGTTGGTGCACACAAATAATTTGGCTGCTTGATAACACTGTTGGTCTGAAACACAGGTTGCCGGTTGGTTCATTGAGGTTCCTGTGACATTTTTTAATTGTAAATGTAACTGGTAGTAAATAATGATGCATAGCAAAATGTAATCACTAGTTTATCTTCTAGGCATAAATGAAAATTGCCGTCCACAAATATACATGCAAATATTCAAAACTCCTTATACAGCAAATTTGACACCATGACGATGGCAAAATTGAAGACAATAAGCAGGGGAACGAAAACAAAATGAGTGCTTTTTGCGTTTCACACACGTTGATGTGATACGTTCAGGTATTTATTTGAGATATTTCAAGATATAATAAGACACAACAACGCTGATGCCACAGATTTTTGCATTATCACAGCTGACGTTTGCAACCGGACGAAGGCATAGTACGCCCTCCAATTGAGCTTGAGACTGACGTCACAACGACGCCAAATTTGCCTCAATTTAACGAAAACAAGGCTGACTTTTGAAATGGGCTGCGATACCTCATTTCCAACACCGCAATTAGCCGTGCTGCGAATCACTAGATAAGTAAAGAACTCACTCGCTCCAGAAAGTTACCAGTAATGGTGAACGCCGATGCCAGTTCCAGTTCATTATGAAATATCGCTTTACAATTTGCTGGGTTGAAATGCAAACTATAAGTAATGACCATAGTCACTAAGCGGTTCAAGATGCTTCGAACTATTTGCAGATCGTCACCCAGCAAAGCCATATTATCGACGTAGTCCAAGTTCGCGCTTCTGGCGCCACAGAGGAGCTCAACACCGCAATTCGAGACGCTTTCTAGCACTCAATTTGCGACATCTTAGTTGGCAAAATTGAAGAGGAAATGTAAAATAACGCAACCTTAGTGAACGACGCTGGGGACAACAAATGAAGACAATAGCTTTTCATAAGCCCTGACTTCGCTTGACGTGAAACTCTAAAGTTCCCTCAGAACGGTGATAGTCTT
>CALYDF020005746.1:0-14035 GCA_944474145.2 Dicrocoelium dendriticum | reverse complement strand
CGTGCGTAAGCCAGTCACTTGTGCAGGTGTGTAGGTGTACGTGGATAGCCCGTCGTCTTCAGCCAACTAGGCCTCAGACGAACTAAGTCATAGGGGTGCAGGTGGGACGCTTCAGTTCATACGCACGGAACAAATTAATTGAGTAGGCCCATGTTGAATGCCCCCTCAGATTATTTCTGTTGCCCAAGAGGACAACTTGGCCGGGAAATGGTGTAGTGTGTTCATTAGTATCCGCAATAAAAGTTAGCCCTCCCGCGCTGCGTTCTCCCAGAATCCTTGCTGGTATTTTAGACGGTGGTATTACTCTACTGCATTTCCGAAACCCATTTTTGAGTAATTAATTGAAGAGTATTAGCGGAATTCTTTACTCCTTCAACCGGCCTACTTGATTCTGGGTCAGTGTGTAATGAAATCAATAATCGTAACTCGGTACACTCTATCACCGGCTAAAATAACAGGGGCGTATTTCTAATAAAAGGCCGGAGGAGCAAAAGCGCGTTTATCCTCTAGCCAGAGGGTTATAACAACCGAGAGTGTATTCTATCGGATTGCTAATAGTTCAAGCTCTGTTTATGATAGCAGAGAGGTTTTATTACTTTGCAAGTTAAATTCAAAATACATACCTTATTCGAGTTCAGTTACTCAAAGACCAATATCCCTCCACCGCCTTTGTCTGCTAAGCTTCTAAAAGCTTTTTCCATTCAGTTGCCAAATATTATGGGAAAGTGCCGAGCGGCAAAGGAACTTGTTCAGCAATAAACACCCCGCCCTCTAAGTGCTCGTTTTCATAACTCAGACGCAACGGTGCTAGTGGCTCATAGTGCCGCACTCTCAGTTGAAGCAGAAATCCAATACTTTGTTCCAAGTCCCCTCCGTGGCATGAGGTATTTCCTGCTTTTACCAATAATTCAAATGAACTATTAGCGTTGTTCATGATACCCTTTGCTTCTACATTTGTGCATTTTCGTTAAAAATTACGGAAACTTTCTACCGTAACATGCTAATCAGTTCAACATATCATGAGTGTATAAGCATGTAGGCAGTTAAAATCAAGCCCTCAATGGCTTAGCGTAGCAATCTGTCGAAAGTAACATCAGTTGAACCGAATGTCCCTCAGGAGTTTAACGGACGTATGGATATAAATATATAATAGATATTTTGCGTCTACGCTGAACCCGATTAACTGCATTTCAATTTAAATATGGTTAATGTTTACACCGTGAAAATGGTGATTCGCAAATATCATCATTTTCCATGAACTACTCACGTATTATTTTGTGTGCGGTTATCTCGTGTTCTGTGCCCCCTGTCGTTGCGGTCCCATTCTTTAACTTCGACCCCTTTGACTATACGAACGAAACATTTTGAATTACGCTTAGTTTATGTGTGTGTGTTTTTTGAGCCGTCAATCAAAAGTGCATTGCAGGTTACCAATTAAAATGAACTTTGTTGCTCCAATCCGTGAAGAACACACGGAAGAATTTATATGATGCCTGGTTCGAAATCAAAGTTCTGATTGTACGGTGGATTCGGGTCACCTATAGCAATCAGTGACGAACACCGTGAAATTTTCATTGTTGAGAATTAACCTCGGTCACTCTAATGCACTACTATATAAAAACGTTTCCCCGAACGGTCTATGTGCCAAACTAACCTAAATTTCGGATAGTCCCTTTCGCAAACCGTAGCATTTAGTTGGACTTATCTGTTGAAATATAATCAGTTTTGCAATTCTGATTTAATCAAATAGACAGAAACTTCCACTAGGCAACTCGGATACCATCTCGTCCCTCATTACTAGTTCCATGCATACGGATAACCATTTTTTCGACGGTTTGACATATGGTTTATTGATCTTTGGTCCCCGTTGAATGCACATTTCATCTGCTCTTTCAACCTACCCTGCTTACCAGGAGTGCGTGTTTTACATAAGAAATTTTGTCTATTTATAGTCAACTGGTACATCAGGTGAGACAGGAAGCAGAACACACAAGCACCTGAATTATTTGAAATAAATGTTCGACGCTCGACTAAAAGGAGCGCCTCTTGATTTTGCTACACGCAGTCTAATGTTTTTCAGGAATGAAGGCGCCAGTATATTTCTTGGTACACTAAAGCTAATGCTATTGTCAGAGTAAAACTGTAACAAGGAAAATCGTGTGAAATTCGTCAACAAGAATTTAGTCCGGGCATATAGCCCATCCAAAAGGATGCGCTAAATGTTGACGTAGTAAGTTAGCTACCTGAGGTTTATTGTCTTCATACCAACCCAATAACATTTGTTGAGTTTGACCAATACATTTACAGGTGACGTGATTTAATTGTATACGTGTATGAAGAGGATGAGTGAAATAAAACCGGAACTGGTATAGGTTGCTACAAAATATTGGTCCAAATAAAATTAAATGCTCCCAAACACCATTTCACACATATCACATGTGAGTCATTAACTAATATTTAGGGATCGATTGCAATGGATCAACTAGTATGGTTCAATGGTGTATGATGGGATAAAAAGCATAACTTTACAAGACCCACAGGATGGATATGCAAAAGAAAATTAAAATCAACATGTTCCAACGTGGAACGTAAAGTATCAGTGGTTAAATCATTGCACTTTAACAACGTGTTGTGTATCGTTTATCACTAAGATGAAAATCTAAGAGTCTTTCGAATGTCGTCATGTCTGGTGCGTTCACCACATAATTTGGTAAAGCATTCCAGTGAGAACAGATTCTAAGTGAGAAAAAATACTTTCTACAATTCAAACGAGATTGTTGCGTCATTAGTTTCAGGTGGTTGCTTCGGTTTTGTTTGTATAGGGCTAGAGTCAACAGCTATGTACATGGATGCTCGCTTTCAGTTAATATCCGGTATGTGAGAGTAAGATCACCGCGAAGCCGTCGGTATTCTAATGAGAACACCCCGAGTACACGAAGACGCATTTCGTAACTTATACCGGATAGTCCACGCGTTGCTTTTGTGGCTCTTCTTTGGGGCTGTTCCAAGAGGCGGATGTCTCGTTTTAACCATGGACACCAGGCCTGAATTGCATATTCAACATGAGGACGAATGTAGGAGTTAATCAACAATGGTACTAGCTGTCGCTCAAAAGTGCCGAGAGCTCGCCTCAAAAGTCTCAAGTTCAAGTTCGCTACACTTGCTGCTTTCGAACACTGGAGCGAATTTTCAAGACTCTCTTGCACAATTATAACTAGGTCGCGTTCACTAGTCACGTGTTGCATGACATGTTGCCCCAAAAAGTATGTGTTAACGAAGCTGTTGTGCACCGTCAGCAGGTGGCACTTTGCAGCGTTCAGTGGGAGCTGGTTCTTTTCTGCCCATTCGTTAATCCGGGTCAGATCTTCCTGGAGGTAGACATGGTCGGATGCTGAGCGAATAGCTCTCCATATTTTAGCGTCGTCTGCAAATATTTGCATTGGAGATAGAATGTCTGCTGGAAGGTCATTGATGTAGACTAAAAATAGTAGCGGGCCGAGGACGGATCCTTGTGGAACACCACTGGAGACGTAAAGGCTTTCGGAATAGGTGTCAGCTACTCTTACCTTGATTGCTCTGTCGTGTAAGTAGTCTTCCAACCAAGTGAGCAGGGAACCGTTGATACCGTAGGCAGCAAGCTTTTGGAAGAGAAAGAAATGATTGACCCTGTCGAATGCTTTATAAAAATCCAGGTATATCACATCTATGGGGACTCCTTCGTCAGCCGCCCTGGTCAATAAGTCCCGAGTAATCAGCAAATTGGTGAGACAAGATCGTCTGCGTCGGAACCCATGTTGGGCATTAGAAATTATCAGTTGACTTTCAAAGTATCGCGTCAGTTCATCTGCGATTACCGATTCCATAACTTTTACAAAACAGGGAGGAGAGTAATAGGTCGGTAGTTAGCAGGATCCGAACGCTTACCACCTTTATATATCGGAGTGATAATTCCATTTTTCCACTCAGATGGGAGTGTTTGGGAGTTAAGCTGACACTGAAAAAAGGTTGCAAGTGGTGTTGCTATGGTGGGGGCAAGGGTTTTTAGTACTTTTGGGCAGATCATGTCGATTCCAGGGGCACTGTACTCCCGGAGAGACTGTAGTTTGCTTGCAACAGCTGCTAGAGTAAACGTGACGCTGGATAAGCCAACGACATTTGTTGGGAATTGATAGGGCGAAGGTCTCATGACATTTGTAGCTACCGAGCCAAACTGCAAGAGTATAGCATTCGCGGCATCCACAGCAGTAGTTGTTAGGCCATTGGCTGTCCTGAGTGGTGGTATTCCGGGCTTAACCTTTCTTTTGCCATTCACAAATCTGTATAGCAGTTTGGTGTTACTCGTAAATTTCAGCACCATATTCTCCTGCCATTCATACTTATCGACTCTAATGAGTGACGTGCAGTAGTTTCTTATGACTTTGTAATCCTGCCATGTGATATCACATGGGCTTAGCAAATGTTGCCTCCAGATTTCATCTCTTCTGTTGATCCATTTACGTGTTCTACTCCGGATCCACGTATTGGTCCGGCGCGATGCTCGTAATGGTACAACCTTTGATGCTGATTGTATGACCCAGTTAATTTTGTCTTTCAACTCATTCCACGCGTCATTCGCTGAGCTGTGCGTCTTTAGGTCCCAGTCAACGGTTGCTGCTAAGCTGCGCAGCTTATAATAGTCCGTAATAGTTCGTTGAGTCTCACTTTCTGTAGCAACAATACTGGCATAACATACGTAACCAAATGTTAGGACTGAATGGTCGCTACGGCCCAGTGGAGGATCGTATGCTACTGACTCAACCAT
This sequence comes from Dicrocoelium dendriticum, assembly GCA_944474145.2. Taxonomy (NCBI): domain Eukaryota; kingdom Metazoa; phylum Platyhelminthes; class Trematoda; order Plagiorchiida; family Dicrocoeliidae; genus Dicrocoelium; species Dicrocoelium dendriticum. Next base: position 9,234 of record CALYDF020005746.1, on the reverse strand, counting down.
CAACTCTTCATTAGTCAGGATTAAGTCCAGGAGTGATGGTTTGTTTGAACCGCGATGTCTGGTTGGTCGATGCACATGGTTATACAAAACTGCCATATCCATAAATTCGAGGAGTTTCGATTTACATGATGGCCCATTAGGGGGCACTGATGCTATTGAAGGAACATTAAAGTCACCCATTATAAGATAGTGAGAGTACTTTTGTGAAACAGCATAGCGGAGGGCGTTTAACAGAATGTTATCGCTGTCTGCTGATGAGTTCGGAGGTCTATAAATAACTGCTAAGAGGCAAGCACCACTCTTCTTCTGTGAAACAACATCTCGACCTGCTAGGTGCAGTCGGCAAAATAGTGCGTCGGGAATAACGAGGGAATTTTCGGTAAGTGCCTCACATTTCAGATAATCTCGATAGTAGAGAGCAACACCGCCCCCGCGAGATGGACGATCATTTCGTATGACTGACATCTCACTGAGTTCAATCTCCGGATCAAGTATGTCGTTTGAGAGCCAAGTTTCAGTGACTGCTATGAGGTCCCAAGTTGTCGTTTCATGTCGGTGGCGCAGCTCCGAGAGCTTAGAGTACAACCCCTGAGTGTTGGTGTAGCAGCATTTCATTTGTTGACGCATCAGCAGCTCGGTTCGCTGTGAGTGACCGGCACAAATAGCGCCGGTCTGCTGAAGTTTTTTGAAACGGTTGTTTGCACAGTTGGCTGGTTTGAGATGGGTACACTTGAGGCTGGCTCATCTGTATCTGAGGTCTGTGCTAATTGAAGAAATGGTCTTAACCGTACTTCTGGTGGCCAAAGTTTCCTTTTGTCATGCCATGCTTGGATTGCCACTGATACCATTTCAGGCGCAACCAATGTTATTTAAAACCTCCTTAGGCATTAAGAAAGCCAACCGTGTACAATGACCAGGGATCATACTGAAACAAATGCACAGTAGGTGTATAAGAAAAATAACAAGTATATTTAAACAAGTAAGTTCCCATAGACAATTTGAAAGCACGGAAAGAAGACGAAGGCTGATAGATGCACACATTCCGTATTGTCTCCTCAGTACCATTAACAATAACCGATATACATAGATATAGCTAACAGTGGGTGCGACCAGACAAGCTTAAGGTGCAAAACAAATGACGGAAGTTCACACCTACGTCCAAGGCAGCTTTAGCCTGATAAATAATTGTTTCTGAACACACAAGGCTGGCATACTCCGACGAATAGCGACAGCCTCAGCAAAACGAAGGAAGCGGGGATTAGTGTGACGCAACACAACTTTAAACGCTGAGCCCAGCTCCATCTGGTGACCCGATTCTAATAGATGTTTGCCTATCGAGGAAGCCGGCGGTCTGCGCGAACATGGAATCTGAGAAGTGTAGGCAATCTGAGCAACTTCACGTTGAACCCATCTTGGTACATGTTCTTGATTCGGGAAGTCAGCGTTCTTTTGGTTCCGCCTATGTAACTTCTTCCGCATTCACATAGAAATTGGTATACACAGTGTGACTTGGCCCTAATAGGCTGAGCTTCCTTCGTTGGAGGTATGGGCAAAATTCGATTTCGGTTGATGACGATAACTTGTGCGGCATAGTAACTTCGTTTTGTAGCCCAAATTATACGCTTAGTTGTCTTCAGCATAGCTGAGTCACCTTTGAAAGGTAACTCGATATACACTTTCTTTTTGACTGCTGTGTACACCAAGTCCTTTGGTCCTCGCGGTTGGCTGTTTCTCGACAAATCTTCGAGTGTAGCCGTTCGCCATTAGTGTTGCTGTACGTAACACTAGCCCATTGTCCAGACAGTCGGCCGAACAAATTCGTCTGGCAAGGCTAACTAGAGTCTTCACAAGTGTCCGTTTGTACCGCACTAGTGCGAAGCTAGTGAAGTGCAGTTACTGAACTGACCAAGGTGATTTTCGGTAAATGGACCTCTTAATCAACCTATCCTCCCTGCTAGTTATGAATATGTTCAGGTATGTGTTACGCCACACTAACCCCCGCTTCCTTCGGTTTGCTTAGGCTGTCGCTATAAGCTTTGTGTTCAGAAACAATTATTTATCAGGCTAAAGCTGCCGTGGACGTAGATATGAACTTCTATCATTCGTTTTGCACCGTAAGCTTGTCTGGTTGCACCCACTAACAGCTATATCTATGCAAATCGGTTAATGTTAATGGTACTGAGGAGACAATACGGAATGTATGCATCTACCAGCCTTCGTCTTCTTTCCGTTCCTTTCAAATAACATGTACTTTGTTTAGCCTTTTAATTAGTGTCGAATGTACATAGCACAGTATACGGTAAATTCTTCGACACTGTATTTCTTCGTGTGTGAAACCGTAATTTGTGTGGTTGCAGCAAATTCTGTTGCAGTTTTTCAGCATTGCATAAACAAAATGAAGATATCCTGGTTAGCAAAATATCCTCTGTTCGCCCAACGTATGAATCCCCGGCTCCCGGTCACTACTTGTAACTTTGTTTTGGCACTTATCGTATTTTATTTTTATCATACTTGAACAAACAGGCAGATTGACAAAATAAAAGTGTAGTTGATATATATACGCAGCATTGCCGTTATGAATATCACTATATCATAACATTTGATGTGTTCTGCAAGCCAGGCGTTTGCCAGAATGACCCTTCTCACCGCTGTTCGCTGGACATCTATACACTTTGACAACCACTTTGCTCTGTGCACGGCGTTCCATGAATTCTTCTTTATAAGGCTACATTGTCTAAAATGTGCCAGTTGAATCTCTCGCGCCAGATTGGGTAGAAAATCAGCTTCTAAAATTACACCAACATGCTCTCCCTCCGCATATCATTATTCACTCGTTCTGGCTAACATAATAAAACAGTATCGTCCAGATTAATCACAGATGTGATGGTAGGTGACACCCAAGCCATGCAGAGTACCAGTTTACTCGAGTTCAGTATCCATTACTGCTCACAAGTGATAGAAATCAAAATTTGGTATATACTAAGGTGAACGAACAAAATTGTAGTGATTTCAAAATTTTGACGCGGTTGCATGCTCCTACAATCTTACAATAACTGAGTGCATACATCTTTACTCCTCCATATCCTACCCATCAGAGTTCTTCATGAAAAGACACCTTAAAAGGAATGATAGAAACATCAGAACACGAATTAAATTTAGAACGTTACTGTAACGGTGGTTTCAGCCTCTTATTCTTTTTCGCGCTCTGTGCTGTAAACTAAAGAGGTAGGACGACGGAAAAGACTTGTAGCCGTTATTTCCTTCAATTTTATACATAGTTTTACATGTTCTTTCTAGAGATTAGTTATTGTATATCATATGTTCCTTCCTTGCTTTTGGAAATATTCATACCTTCAATGCACGAAGTGGCAAGTGTGCCAAAGCTGAAGAAGTTGTAAAGAACAAAATTTAAAAAAACGTTCTCCTACGATTGCGAGTTAACGGCCGGAGGTCACCACTGGGCGTGAATGTAATGTCAAATGTCCTGAGTAAATTAGCCTTGGGCAATTCGATGTTTTAAAGCGCCACTACCTTTTTGGTAAACGTAGGTTTCTCTGTCGGTATTCTGTACTAAAGGTGAGAAAACCGAGCCCCAATGTAGGTGCAGCAATTTATGTCATCCTGAGTGGAAAGATTTGACTTCGCTGCACATAACGACGTTTTGGAACTGCAACTGGCGGCGATTGCAGTTTTAACATTGCAATATTTGCCGGAATATCCACAACAGCTTCCGGAACTTTGCAGGCTGTTACACGCAGGGTACCAGTAGCCTGGAGAGCAGATGCGGACTGTAGGAATAAAATGCCTCTGCCTGATCTTAACCGATCTAACTATGGAAATTGCCTCTAGATTCCCTTCTTCGCAGATGCTATAGCAATATGAAAGGGCAATCAAACCTTCCGGCGACCAAGAATAGCTCAAAATTTAACTCAACACGATGTCGAACTGGTCATTTCAGAGAACACTACTACTCAATAAAGAAACGTTTCGCGTTGTTTAACTGCGTCCGAGGCATGACCGCGTGTATGAGTTCGGGTTGCATATATTACAAAATATTTTCCGTGAAAGTGTCCTTGATTTTCTACTACAAAGCGTTCCCAACTGTTCAAAACTGGCTAAGCATGTGCGTAATGTTGCAACTAGCACGTCGCCTGAGTAGGAATGCGTTCCGGCAATTCGATTCATGAATTTTCCCGAGTATGCAAAGCTCTCACGTGAGCCCTCACGTTGAGTACACAAACCAAACTTGGCAATCTTGATTGAAGCGTGAACTAGCGGTTCTAGTAAAACTACAACGCAGGGCAACAAAGAGAAGCAAGGCCATACTCAAGTTCGATTTCCAGCATGTACTGAGGATATTGGATTCTTCATCGGAGTTACTGACTGCTGTGGGGGGATTTCACATTAGTTTACTAAATACTGTGTGACCCCAATAATGTATGTCGTCATTTGCCGAAAATTAGACACAACACCAAGCTCAGAGAAAATTGCCTGAAACTGAGTGATTATTACAGCTTTTAAAAATGACAAAGGAAATACTGTTGTCTTCTGGTTGACCAACGTTGGAACTCTTTCACAAATTCAGGTGTTTCCCTCTACATTTGGGAACTTTTCGAAGAAATTCCTGATTGCACTTAGCTCCTAAAACTTTGTTACCTACGCAGTGCTATTGTGGGATATAGTAATATTGTCATTATACCGGGTTTATGTATCCCATGTACCTAAGGATGCATTACGTATACGAGCTCCCTTGTTGGTATTTTTTCACAGAACACATCAGTTATAGTCGCCCCCATTTTGTAATGCGTGTTTACATTCAATTTCTATTTTACATCATTGTTAGTAAGCTGTGCGCTTAACTCGGTAGACACTTAAGCACATGAATCACGTCTTTTGATTTTGTAGTTATCGCTCAAGCTATCCTACAGGACTTGCCAGGCACTCACGTTAAGCAACAGTGATTAATCAATGCTCGTTGTTTACTGTCCGCACTTAAATAACGGCGCGTAGCAGGCCTTGTCTATAATGTGTAAGCAGCAGAACATCGTGGAAAATGCAATTTAAAACATCTGCTGGGGGGATGCAAACGCTTTCCACGTGCAAGCGAACCATGTGGCGCTCTCCGGATCATCCAGCTACGACGTTGTAACTGGGTAATGATCTGGAACGTGTTTATACGGCACTGAACGCCACAGGCACCGCATTTACTTGTCCCGTCCTGAAGAAGAAAAATGAGCCAAGCTATCGTGCATCATACCCGGAACCAAGTCGACGATACAAAAGAAATTCAGGCTATGTGGCGAGGTTGGCGCACAGCGAATAGCAGCGAAATTATGTCTGCAAATGACCCCTAAAACCAGACATTTTCAACTGCTAGGAAAGTATGTACACTGAGGACCGCAAGCAAAAAATATAAGCAGCACGCAACGCGAAGCAAACCGTTTTCGACCATCAGGTAAATGTTCTTATGAAGTTATTTTCATTGTACCATCTTTAAGTAAAGTGGTTGTGTTTCATGAGTTCTCTGGCGTTCCGCCTATCCGGTTGAACAATGAACAATGAATTTATACAGGTTAGGAAGCGTTGCTTTACAAGCCCCGTTGGATAGTTGGTGGGGATATCAACATAACAATTATGATGAAAAGGGTAGTAAAATAGTTAATACTTTAAATACGAAAATAAGGACTTATCGTTTGCTTTGCTGCAGTCCTGCGATCCACTTAGGTTCACAACACCCACAGATAACAACAAATAATTTTAGTGTAGACTCCAGATGAAGGATGAAGACAAAGTGTTAAGTAACAAAGTGTAAGTGGATGAGTGCATCGTCCAACCGTCTTTTAAATATTGTTAGTGTCAGTGCAGAGACGACCGATTCTGGGAGAGCATTCCACGGGTGACAGACACGGATGGAAAAGACATTTCGGCGGCCCTCCAGACGACTGTATTGTTCTGCGAGTTTTAATGAGTGGCCCCTAAGATTTGTATTGCTGCTGAGTTGCAGTAAAGTACGGCACACATGATGTGGGTCTTGCAGAATTAAACGTTTGCGCTTAATCACAGATGCCAGTGAAAACGGTTAGCGATGGCACAGCCTCTAATCGTAGAAGATATTTCCACGTACGATGGATCATTGTGTAGAGCTGGTAAATCCGGTTCGAATGAGCGTACATTGACAACCCTGCGAGAAGATGGAGAGAGGATAGAGGGAATTAATCAAAATGAACCAGTAACACCCACGTCACAGGGGTGTGTAAGATTCCTTTAAAGACAAGTATGCTAAATTTAATGGTACCATACACGACTGAACAACGTGTGTACATTCTAACGCACTTCAAAGGGAATAACTCTTCACAAGTAATTCTGATCAGTGTTAATCATGATTCGGAAACTACAGCATCAGTTAGTCATCACAGACCGCATAACTTTTTCCCCATTAACTGATACTTCGGTTTTGGAACTTCGCAATTCGTTTTTTACCTAATGCTTATTCGGTCACACGCATATTTAAGTATATAGTTGCATACCGGTTATTGTTAATGGTACTGAGGAGACAATACGCAATTCATGAATCTACCAGTTTTCGTCTTCTTATCGTGCTTTGCAAATTCCTGAGGGGAACTAACTGCTTTAAATTTCTCAAACGACGAATTCCTGTTGAAACTATCAAATTGCTTCATCGTATAGTCAGTCTGACGTGCTAGATCGTATACGCGCGTGTGGAAATATCGTTTCTTAGGAAATGTATTCTCCTGTTTAGATACCTGCATTCGGTTCTCAAACTGCTGCGCAGAAATAAACTAAACCATCTGTGACTAACCTCAAACGTGTGGCATCCGCTCACTTGGAGACGGCCGAGTCCAAACTTCTGAGTTTACTGGAAACGCACGCACGCCTACTCCATGTGGTAATGGACCTCTCTCTGTGATGTCGTGTTGTGTCCGCTAACTTTGGCAAATCCACTCACGACCGTACGAGGCGAAATCGGAATACTCGGTTGGGGAACTCGCTTACGAGCAGCCAGGCTGAGGAGCCAATCGTTCTTGATCCAATAATTGCGTGGTGAATTTATCCGACGTACAACTAGACGCTTTGCAGTTAGAAGCTTTGTCATATGGGCGTGATTACAATATTCCTCCTAGAGGGCTGAACGGGTTGTTTATAGAAGCTCAGTTGGAGAACTTTTTGATCAATTTAAGGAGCTGCAAACATCCAGTCCTGAGAGTGTTGTTTGGTTTATAAACAAATTGACCGACATTGCCCACGAAGTTAAGACTGTGCCAGTGACTGAAAAATGCGCACTTACAGGCCGACACCTTCAGGCGCTGCATGAACTGCGTACTAAGAACGTAGTTGTGATGAAATCGGATAAGGTCTCTAGTGTAGTGGTCATGAACAGGGCCGAGTACGCTCAGCAAATGAGTAGCATACTCAACGACACGAGCAAATTTGAACGACTTAATAAGATGGAGAACATATCCGACGTTGAAGCTAGCATAGCTCTCCATCTTGCTATGCTTCTCCTTCATCGCGTGATTGAAAGTGACACCTACAACTGTTTGAAGCCAAGTGGAAACACTACTCCGCAGCTGTACGGGTCACCGAAGACGCACAAGAGTGGAGTACCAAGTAGGCCGATTCTATCAATGGTAAATGTGCCGCAGCATAAATTAGCTCGCTGACTAGTGAAGACACTTTCGCCTCCGCGACACCTGTCCAATCCATATAGTCTTAAAGATTCTTTTCAACTTATCAGTGACTTAGATGACATCAACCTCTCCGATAAGATCATGTGTTCCTTGGATGTGGAATCTCTATTCACCAACGTCCCACTACAACAAACTGTTGAATACATATGTGAAATAATTGAGCATTCTAGTTATTCGTTACCAAATCCAATCGAATTTCTAAAGGAGTCCTTATTGCTGTGTACAGCAAATGTTGGCTTCCACTTTCAGAACACCCCATATCGTCAAATCGATGGTGTGACAATAGGTAGCCCACTAGGCCCAGTACTTGCCGATTTCTTCATGCTGATGATAGGAAGAGGCATATCCACAGAAAAAGCCCAGTTACCATACTATAAGCGTTACGTTGATGACATATTGGCTTTTTGTTCATCGGAGCAGCAGATTGTCCAGTTGGTGCAGCAACTCAACTGCGCACATACCAACTTGTGGGTCACCTGCAAAGTGGAACAGAAGAACTGCATGTCATTCTTAGACATCCTCATCAGTCGCAGAGATGACGGACTCATTAGGACGTCTATCTACATAAAAGCAACCTGGTCCGGCCAATACCTGCACTTCACCAGCTTCACACCAGTGTTGTACAAGCGAACCCTTGTGAAAACTTTAGTTAGTCGTGGTAGACGAATTCGTTCGGCTGATTGTCTAGCCGACGAGCTAGAGTTAATTACAACACCCGTTGCAAATGGTTATCCAAGTAGATTTATAGAGAGACACAGCCAACAGCGAGGCCCGAAAGAATTGGTGCAAAGGGCAGCCAAGAAAAAGATCTATATCGAGTTGCTTTTCAAGGGTGATTTTACTGTTTTGAAACCCATGCAACGTTTAATCTCTGCTACGCAGAGAAGTTAGTGTGCTGCTCAGGTTGTGGTCACCAATAGAACCTGTAACTTGCCGGTGCCTCCAACGAAGGAAGCTCAACCGATAGGGGCCAACCCACACTGCATATACAAATTCGTGTGCGACTGCGGAGACAGTTACATAGGCAGAACCAATCGGTCTTTGACTTCCCGAAGGTGGGTTCAAAGTGAAATTGACCAGCATCCCTGTCCCAGTGAAGTTCCGCGCTTACGCAAGCCGCCAGCTTCCTCAATAGGTAAACATTCACTGACTACGCGTCACCGGATAGAGCTCGGATCAGCGTTCACACTTGTATTATGTCACCCTAATCCCCGCTTCATCCATTTTGCCGAGGCCGTTGCGATAAGCCGGATGAAGCCGGCCTTGTGTGTTCAGAAGCAATTATTTATCAGCTCAAGATGCCGTGGACATAGGCGTGGAAATTCCGTCATTCATTTTCACCTTATGCTTATTCGGTCACACGCATATTTAAGTATATAGTTGCATACCGGTTATTCTTAATGGTACTGAGGAGACAATACGAAATGCATTCATGTACCAGTCTTCGTCTTACTCTGCTTTTTAAACTTCAGTTATAGTTGGCAAGCTCATGGCTACTCACCGACACCACATTGTTGCACAGAAC
>CALYDF020005745.1:0-14069 GCA_944474145.2 Dicrocoelium dendriticum | reverse complement strand
GGGGCTACCTGCAACTGCTCAGAGGCTAAACTACTTATTCACAAGAATTCGTGGATTAGGACCATACACCCTTGGTCCTGGTCTCATTTCAAGTCCTTTAGCATTTTACATACCAGCAAATAAATATATTTAAATAAATAAATAAACTTTATTCTTGACAACGCGTGGCAAACCTATACAGGCATGGTCCTGTTAAGCTAACATAGTATGAGCAAGATATTCAAACATGGAGGTTTGTCATTGCAGTTAATATATGCATGGTGTATAAAGGTATCCAGTGGTGTAAAAATGCTGCTGTGCAGCTTGTGTTTGTGAAAGTGCCGCAGCATTTTTGTTTGCTTGTAATCGTCAGGAATGTGAGAATAAACGCTTGACGTCCGTGTTATGGATGGATTTTTCAAGCTATCCACGGAGCAGTGACTAGTTTGTGGCGGGTCACATCCGCCAAGTCGCAGCGTTGCTAAGCAGACACAAACGGTTTTTATAGCGAGAACCCTTGCCAGGCGAAAACCCACCACGTTCCGGTACGCTGCCGCAGAACTATACCCTGGAATGGGCCAAAACCCTACTACCAAGCTAGCACCACGAGGAGGTTGTTTGGCTAGGCAACCAAAGGGTGTTTGTTAAAACTGGGTACTACACTAGTTGGGCATAATTTAGCTCTTATACCGCTTCTATATCACGGCTGTTTCACCTTTAGACTATGGATCCGCAAGTGGTCCGTTGTAGCTAGTTCTAAAAGATCGGTTGGCCTAATACCAATGAGACCTTTTATGATCTTAAATGGCGCTAACAAGTTCCATTTTAATGTGCGTCTCTTCATTAAGTAAAACAGTAAGTTAGCTAACCGAAAATCATACGGTACTCCCCGCTATCCATTTATAACTGAAGTGACCAGTCTTTGCACATATGCATTACAATTTTAGTAGTCGAAAGAATACTAGGAATTTTTCAGTCCCTTAGTAAACGCAAAAGCTCGGAATGCGTCAGTTCACACTCTATCATAGGTGAGCTCGAATCCTAGGTTGCGCTATATCTGTGGCACACGTCGAGCACGATGGAAATAGACGTACGATAGTAATTTCGAGTCTAATAGCCGACGCGCAAGTCGACTGAAGGGCCCCGTACACAAGCTGAAGCCGCACAGCCAAGAATAAGCACGACTGAGCGCGGGCCAAGAAGAGGTATATTTTAACCCTTAATTCGAAGCAACTGTACCGAAGATGTCAACAAAAATTGATGCTAGGAAAGACAAAATGTGCAATAGTAATGAGCGCTACATAACATCACCTTTGGAGCATGAACTGGTAAGTGCCACGTGATACAGCTATTTACGGAAAAAACGCAGCTAGTTTGGGGGAATACACAGAGCCTTGGATGTGTGTGCTTGGTACCATTAGTTGAGCGAGCACGTGAATGTTCTGGAGCATTGGAATTCGTTGGTTGATTAGCGGGGTGTAAAAACTTGGGAGCACTCAACGTAACGATAGGCTCAACCTAAATAGGTTTAACACGGTCAAGACGCACAGATTCTTTTGCTCCATTCCTTTCCGGGAGGAAGCACGTAGGCTTCCTTGACAACCCCTTGAAAGGACCTTTATAAGTGGGTGTCAACGGCTTGCGAACTGCATCATTGCGAGGGAAAACAAAAGGACTTGTTTAATGCCGGACGAACTCGTTGTTCACGCGCAGTAACGCGCGTGGACGTAGGTCGAAGGGTTCGAAAGTGTTGTTTGAGACGTTCGGCGTAGAGCACAGGATCCGTTTTGCCAGTGACTCGAGAATCCAAAATCAGCTCACCTAAAAGTGTGAGTGTGGTGCCAATGACGAGTTCGTTAGGGCCGCATCCAATGTACTCGTAGACGGCATTACGAATACCAGTAAGGACGGCTGGAATGCATTCAGACTAATGTGGGTCAGGTGAGTTAGCTGGGATAGCGGCTTTAAGCTTTCGATGGAGACGATCTACAAGGCCATCCGACGCGGGATGATAAGTAGTTGTGCGAATGTGAGTCCAACCCAAATGACGATACAAGTCACGGAACAACATAAACTAAACTGAGATTCTCGATATGTCGTGATCACAGATGGCACACAGAAGTAGGAAATCCATGAGTCGAATAGCGCACGGGTAACAATTTCTGTATCTGTGTCGTGTAAAGGACTGGCACGCGACAAATGAATAAAACGTTCAACGCAAGTCAGCATGAAAATAAAACTGTTCGATGGAGGAAGCGGTCAGACCATGGCTGGGTTGACATGTCTAAGCCGAGCCACAGGTAGTGGGAAGGTTCCGGGGGCAGTGATAGCTTGTCTGTGTACTTTGCTGCACCGGCATCTAAGACAGCGTCTAGCCCATCGACGAATATCGGAGCGCATACTAGGCCAGAGGTAAGGATCCGCCACCAACTTCACAGTGGGTCAAATGCTAGGATGCAACGTTGTATGAAAATTGGCAAAGACGGTTTACAGGAAAGACTGGGGAACAAACAGTCTTGGCTTGCCTGTAAACACATCGCAGTGAATACTTGCGTCTAAATTAAGCATAATAAATTACAAGCGTTGCAAGTGGTATACGTTTGAAGCTGAGCGAGTTCAGGATCGTCGTTCTGCGGACCAGAAATATACTCAAGTCCTATTGGAGAGAACGAATGTTGGTGTGTGTGAACACGTGGAAGTGCATAAGCAACAACCTTGTTTTGACCGCCGGAACAGCGAATATCGACACAGAATTGATAAAATAAATAAATAAATAATTATATTTTCGACGAAACGAGACACGCCAGTGCAGGCGTGATCACGTGTTTGACAGAGCCATAGAAACACTAAACGCGTGTGCACGTATTGGCAAAATACATGGCTTGAAAATTACACATAATATTGCATGGGAATGATTCAGAGATGAAGGGCTTGAACCTTGGTGTCGAAGAGAAAGTGGAGCTGAAAGGCCGTACGATCACTAAGTGTTTCTGTTAATGAAATTTTGGGTGCGTGTTCGGGTGGTTTCCGAGATTAATCTCCGTTTTTTCTTAAGCCTAGGAATCCGATAGAATGTTTGATAAACACGTGCTCGGAAATATGGGATACTGAAATCATTATTCGTGTGAAGCAGTGGGCAGTGGCTTTATTTCGGTGGCGTGTCATATCCGCCACGTCGTAGCGTCGTTAGACAGACATATGGGGATTTGTATAGAAAAAGGCTTGCCAGGCGATAACTTACCACTTCCTGGAGCACTGCCGTTGACCACAATGTATATAACATTGAGATACTTGTAACGCTTTTGTAAGACCGATATTCGGAACTGCTAATCGCAGTCATAGCATACCCAATTTTTCGTTGACTAAACGGAAGGCTTAGTCAGGTTTCATCGGGAACGGTTGGGGACAGACGTACTGTTCGGAGGTAAGCTGTGTAAATTTCTGTGCTGCGTTATTTAGGTGAATATGGAGCTCAGATCATAAGCGGTAACATTGTCCAAACAAATAGCCCACGAGCCAGGTGTGTGTCGCTGGTAGGTCCACTGGAGGTAACCATCGCAGCTAAGTGGGACGTTTGCATGGAGAGGATATTTCGAACTCTTGAGGAGCTTGCTGTTGTCTTTGGGGTCAGGTATGGCCGAGCGCAGTAGTATAGACCACAGACAATATATATCCGAAGGTATAAAATCTTTATACCACACTGGCGAGGGTGGTGGATTATCCATTTTATGATGGTACCAATTAGCTGAGGATGCTGATACTAGGAAGAAGTAATCCACTGGCGAGGTGGACGGAGCATAACGCCATGGAGTCGCAAGTAAATTGAACCCTTGCAGTGAGATGCAGTTGTTTTATAGGTGTGCTTCAAGTCATAAGAACTCGATCCAAATTGTTCAGACCCATGGAGGAGATGGATCAAAAGGCTTTCAGGAGAAATTATCAACTGACGCGGTGGAAGGAGCATAACGCCATGGCATCGCAAGTATGTTGATCACTTGCAGGGGGATGTAGCAGTTTAAGTGATGTTCCGGAGGTAATAATGATTTGAACCCAACTGTTCAAACCAGTGGAAGGTACGGATAAAAAAGCTTCCATAGTACATAAGCTTCCAGACGCCTAGACTTGATGGCAGACCACCCTGGCGAGGTGGGTAACGTATCCATAGGATACTGACGCCAAGCTATAAAGGATCTGGTACCATAAATAATCCACTGGCGAGGTGGACGAAACATAACGTCATGACATCGCAAGTGAGTTGATCACTTGTCGATAGATAAAGCTTTCCTAGGGTGATGTTCCGTAGGTGAAAATGATTTGAACGCAGTCGTCCAAACGGCTAGATGATGCGTATCAAGGGAGAGAAGGTCCGAGGTGGTGGCACGAGCTGTCCATATGTGTCTATAGGTCATATTTATAGATACGGCGCTTCAAGTAAGTTTATTCAGCAGCTTCTATGCAGGTCTCGCAGGAGGACAAAGAAAAAGGTCACAGAAAGGAAGGACTTCGAACAAAAAAGGAGGAAAGAGAGATCTGGAGACCTCGAGCCTTACCGAAGCTTTTACCTCGTTTTATATGTGCATCTATTAAATATGGCGTCATCTGGTTGTATGTGCCTTCTAATTTTGGAGATGAAAATGGAAAATCCGTGTACAGAAACTAGGTGTCATGAGATGTGGAGCAATGCATCAAAGGAAAGAAAGTGCGGTATGCAGTAAAAAGTAATCCTGGTGTAGTGTCTCACTCGGATTATAGCAATTTGCAGCGGCACCAAAAACGTAGACCAAAGGCTTGCGGTCCGTCAGAATTGCGAAATGTAATCCTTCAAGTACTGACGAAAGTGCTTGACTGCCAGATAAATCGCGAGAAGTTTGCGACCGAAAGTATATAATCTTGTTTGTGCCGGCTGTAGCTTCCAAGAAAATAAAGATGGCGGCCGAACCTTACTGCCGATTAGTTGCATTAGTACAGCACCGACAGCGGATTGTGTGGCATCAGTCTTGAGAACGAGAGTAACTTTTTCGTCGGTGTCCAAGTAGCTCAGGATAGGTACGTGGCTCAACTTCTGCTTAAAAGCCACAAGTGCTGTTTCGGCTTCTATCGTAGAGGTGAACTTCTTTGGATTACCAATTATTAAACCAATCAAAGGCTTAAGAATAGCGGCACAAATGTCAATGAATTTTCCGTAATAATTAACCATGCCAAGTACTCGGCGCAAGTTTTTAACGGATTGAGACAGCCATCGTCTATGGTTGCCTGAGCTTACTCAGGGCTGGGACAAATGCATTTGCTATAAATTTGGTGACCACGAAAATCGACGCTAGACTGACCAAATAGCCAGTTAGCAGGCTTTATGGTTATCCAGTGTTGATCGAAGCTTTCGAACGCTCGTCGAAGGTGATCCAGCTGCTCTAATGGCGTGACACCATCTAGCAGGACAACGTCGATGTAGACAAACGTAGGGTCTAGGTCACGGAGGGCGTGCTCCATGACACGCTGAACTGACTGTGCCGCATTGCCAAGGCCAAGAGGCACACGAATCAACTCGTACAAACAAATAATGTGATAACGGCCGTGTTATCAATAACTTAAGTTGCTGTTGGAAGCTGATGGTACGTTCGCACAAAATCAACCTTGGAAAGACGGATTTCCCGGATAATGGCAATGAAAAACTAGCAATGTGGGGGCTAGGTTATCTGTCTGGACTAGTGACACCGTTGAGTGCCTGGTAATCACTGCATGGACGTCAATCACTGGAACTTTTTAATTACAAGATAAAGCGGGGAAGCCCAACAATTGTTGAACAGGCGAATAACGCCGAGGTTGATCATACGCCCGAATTCACGTTAATTCGTTTGGAGCTTGCAGGTGGAAGACGTCTCGGATTGGCTGACCCGGTTGGATCCGGTGTGACGATACGAGGAAGCACCTCGTGTTTAGGCTCGGTAGAGTCGGTTTTAGTACGGACCAAAGGCAGGAATTGCTGAAGCAATGCTGAATCCGGCGAATTGTTTGGCATGAGTACGCGCAGTCCGATGGAAGTGATTGGGGCGAGCTGTCAAGTGTTGTTGCGTGAGGTGCAGTCGTCCCGTAACTTCCTGCAACCTAGATCGAGGACGTGGCCGAATTTACTAAGGAAATCGAAGCTAATTACGGGTTGTTGAACGTCTGCGGTGGTAAAGATAAAAGGAAATGCAAGACGTAAACCAAGACTCAAGTGCAACAGCTTCTGGCCGTAGGTTGCAATCTTAGTCTGGTTAACCATTTAACGTTTGTCTGACTTGTTGCAGAACGCGTCATTCCAAGGATCGTGGTATACTACTGAGTTCCGCGCCCGTAACGACCAAATGGTGAAGTTTAGTCGTGGAGTCGAACACGTAAGGTAGGCGACTCTGGATTTGGCCAGCGACAGCCGTCGCCCTTACTGGCTGGCTTTGGCGCTTCCCAGTTGGGAAATCGGAGTTCTGTTCGGATAATTACCGCCCGAGCAACAGTTTTCTTTTGCTTTACCGCAGAGTGGGGGTGGAAGTAGCAATAGGACCGTTGACGTGTGCGTGATGTGCTGCGGTGCGGACCACAAGGGCGTTTCGGTTAGTACTGCGTTTACGTCTAATAGCAGACGTGCTGAGTTCTAGATGTGAGATTTTATCGCTGATCAAATCAAGCCTAATGTTATGGGATAAGTTGGGTGTAGTGGACTAATCTACGTGATTATGAGTATTCTTAATGAAACGTTCGCGCTTTCTGTCCGCAGCTTCTGTAAGGTTGTTCGTAGTGCTTTCTACGCTAAGAACTGCTGAATGCGCTGTGGCGTTTGCCGGAAGACGTTTCGTCCAAGGTTGGCGGAGTATGGAGTCGTCGAGTTTCGACGAGCCTGCTAGGGTATGCAGGTGTCTAAGAAGCCGAGATGGGTTGCGGTCGCCATGCTAGACGCCGGAAAGTAACAGTTGCCGAAGAGCCTTATCAGACGCAGTGGTGCATTTAAGGATGGCTGTTTTATATCCGCCTACGATCGAGGATATAAATGCTTTCCGACGCAATGGAGACAGCTTAGCGCAAAACGACTTATGAAAACTTAGAAGATTAGGAAGTGTTCTTCCGACATCGGAAAGTGTCTTCTACCTGAATAAACCATACACGTGGATTAGAAGTGTCAAATGTAGGGAGCGAGAGTACGACGGAATTGTCAGTAAAGACACATCTGGTCTGATCAGAGGTGACTAAGAAAAATAAGTGTTCACAAACAACAAGGCACGGTCAGCAATTTATATAATGGTCGGAATAATACTAGGAAGGTCTCAGTCCTCTAGTAAACGCAGAACATGGAATGAATCAACTCATAGTATGAACACTGTTGGTAAAGACCCAAACAACCTCCCGTGGTGCTAGCTGGGTAGTTCGGGTAAATGCCGTTCCAGCAAATGGTTTGACGATAGTGTTCCATGATGTTGTGTGATTTCGCCTGACAAGCGTTCTCTCTGTCAAAACTACAGATATCCGTTTAAAAACACTGTGACGTGGCGGATGTGACTCACCACTAAATATAGCCACGGCCTCTAACCTTTTCCGGAGAATCGTTCACACATCACGGACGTCGTCCGATTCAAAGCGTTTCATTGATTTCCCCTTTGATGGCGAACCTAGAGAACAAAAACACAGAGTCACAGTTATCTACTCACACAACATGGCTACTACCAAATACAGATATAAACATAATTTCTATGTTAACACACATAAATTCCTATGTTATTTGTCAAAATGTACTAATTTTGCAATGGCCGGTCACACGTCTGTATTACCATGATCACGCCCCTGATGGTATGCCTCGCACTGAGGAGAATAAACCATTTATTTATTTACTTTTCTTTACCTGCTATTTTTGTTTACGCTACCTGTTAGTATTCTGAGCTTTATAGTACTGCTCTCTCTGCGATCAGACACAATAGTCTCGTCATGGACACCTGCTTCCCAAATATTGAGACCAAATCGACGAATCATCGACAGATCCCAAGGTCTGTTCACAACACCTTGAGAGCTTTGTAGGTTTTTCCATCACAAAATAAACGCTTCCTTCCCGTCCATATGCTTTCCTCTCAGCGTTATCTGTTTGCATTCTTTTTTAATTAGCCAAATAATTCTTGGGGCCTGGCTCTACTCTAGCCTCGGCTGACCAGCCTCCTACGATTCTACTACTTCCAGACATCCGAGACGCAAACGATTTAGGTTCTACAGTCTCAACGCTCTGGGTCCCTCAGCCTGAGAGCTTTACTCTGCATGCCGACTAACCTTTTATTTAGGCACCTTCGTCCCAAACTGTTCCGTTTCTGATGACACTCATTACTAATCTTTCAAACGTAATTAGGCGGCCTAGCACCATCTTGCTGGATTATCCGGTCTCGGCTGAATGCTCTCCTGTTTTATAACTTGCCTCAGTCTTCTGCGATCTAAATAATCTAGGCTGTGCCAACGCAATGCCTTGTTATCCTCACCTCAAGCGCATTGTCGGACATGCTTCATCCCTAATGGTACGTCCTGATTTCGTTCTTAACATGTCACTTCCTCTCGATGTCCTTTGGCGCTATTCTGACCATAATAGTACGGTTTTCTCTAAATAAATAAATAAATAAGTTGGCTACGAATATTTCGGGAGCCACCACATCTGGCATGATCAAGCCGTTACAAGGGATTGTTTCGCAACTGGCACCTCGCTTGGCACGAAATACGCTGCTCGCATAATATACAGAGGCTACCGAAATGGCGGATGCACTGGTCAGTAGCGAAATCTTTAATGATGTGGCGAAAGTGTGAGTTCAAGCATGTGTAATAGCATAACATAAAGAGTGGAGAAACACGAGTGTCTTTTTAATGTACATCTCCAAACTATTCTAAGCTGATGTGGAATGTTGGTCCGGTAACTTGACAGTGTGAGCTTTTGGGCAGTAACTTTATTCGGTGGCGCGTCACCTCCGCCACGTCGCAGTGTTGATAAACGGACACCCGTGGCGTTTTATGAGGAAAACACTTGCCAGGCGCAAACCCATTACGTCCTGAAACACTGCCGTCAATTTGTTTAAATGATAATGTATAACTGGTAATGTATCTTACAGACCCCGGTTTGACCTTGAAACGGTGCGTTTTCGTTGCGTATTGTCTCGCTGTTCTTTGAACAGTATATTGCTGCGTTCTAGTTCCGTTTGTGTTACACTAAAGTAACACATATTAACTGTTAAATAATTTTTGCTGTTTTTGGACCTTTGTTCAAACCGTTTCCCCAAAGTCGTTTGTTCGCTTCGCGTGTTCATCTTTTCACTCCACCATTTTACTCGACGATTTTACTGATTATTCGTAGCATTGTGAAAAAACGTATGCCATCCGTAGCTACCAAAAAGAACACACTGGAACAAGTCGCCCATGACCTCAGTGAGGAGGGCCCATCGCAAATACTGGATTGTAAATTAGTGCTCGTAGATCCACTAGCAGAAGCTCGGCAAAAGTCCGTGTTCTCGAAAGTCAAGTAAGCTCGCTGAGAGAAGAGTTTACACCTCTTGAGACGCTACTAAACCAAGCCCTGCCGTTGGTCAATCTGGACAACGTCCAAACTATGGCCCGCCAACCTGATATGCTAGCTGTAGGTAAAATATTGAATAGCACTACGCACGAGGTCAGTGAACGCATTCGTCGCGCAAATAACGCGGTCGTATTCTTCGTACCTGACAAAATACCGCTTAACACAGCGTTGCGTACCCTACTCAATGATTACAGATTACCACACGATTGCTGTTCAGCCATTTGCCTAGGTAGGCTCCCCGGCCGATCTTGACCAATAGTCATGAAATTTAGCAGCCCCGAGCTGGCTAAACGATTCTTTGACGCCAGATACCTACTGAATCAGCCCTCTAACCTCGGACGAATTCTGATAAAACCGGGCAGAACTCCGCTGCAAAAGTCAGCTTTGCCTACTATTTCAGTTTCCCAGAAGAAAGAAACCCGTGTGACATCATTCACAGAGCCCCGACTCACAATTGCGCAAGGAAATCCAACCCACACGGCCTCGTCCTCGACCCTGTGTGAAGTTGAGCTGGATTCCTCACAGCGACTAACAAACCGCGATGCAAAAAAGCCCTCAAAAGACGAACGTCAGCCGAAAAATATTGTTGCCAGTTCCGTAACATCAGCTGAAAACTCAACTGTTGTCGTAGACACGACCGCATACGGTACACAGGCTGTTGATATGTCTGACTTGTGCGACATAAACACTGAACTTGGGAGTGTGGACTGTCTATCAGTATATACTCCATTAGCCAGCGTGGTCGACGGCCCCACGCAACTCTCTATCGACAAAACGCCAGCAACCAGCAGCTCAAAGCAACGGTGTTCCACAGCACTCCCCCATCGTCTCCCATGGAATCCATATCAGAACAACAAATAGATTATACCCAGACGTTCCGATAGGGCTAAAGTATACTCTTTGCCATTACCAGAAATACCACGCCACCAGATGGCTCGCCAGCATACAACTGGACCTCCAGTTACTAATTTTGGACCGAAGACCATTGCCAAGCAAGCACAGTCTCATCGTCGGAACTACCTACTCAACACCCCAAATTCAATAAAGCACATCCAAATTCGCAACAAACCCCGTTACACTACCAACCGCTTCAAACCAATACCCCTGCAGCTACAACCGGTGACTATTACACCTACAGTCTGGCTTATCAAACATTACCTGGGCATGTTGCTTCGACCAGACACAGCCATCCATGCAGAAAACCATATCTACTCGAACCAACAAATCAAACTGCTCAAACCCCAACTTATCAACCTCAGTTCAAAAATGCACGGCTATACGGCGCCCAGCCGAAGACGACAGTGTGTTGTTATTGACAATTCGACATCCAACATAAATACCACAGCTCCTTTTACTTCGACTAACCGCTCTCAAACATCAGGTCTTCTGCAGAATGTCTTGTCACCGAGAAGTGCCACATCTACTGCAGCCCCTTTTCTATGGAATACAAATGGGCATGGTTCACCACACCCGGTTCTCCAAGAGAGCGCGCTTACTCTGTATCATCTACAGAGACTCATTCATACACTGCAGCCAACCCAAAACGGTTGCTTCCAGCTCTACGCGTAACCCCTTGGACCTCAAACCAACAAGTTACTCGTCGGCGACCGGTTGCCACCAAGGTAACAGTCCGCTGCCTTGTCACACATATCCGCTGCACTTATTGCACTTAACGCACCCATCCCAAGCACTTCCAAACTACCCGGTTACGCCACCAGTGCAGCAGCTGGCGACCAGACGATTGGTCTCTGCGGATACAACACGCATACCTTCTTCCTCCTCAATGTACGATCGATCAAAACAAAATGCACCTTCTAGTCCCCCTCATTCTTCTGTTACGCCAGCATCTGGTGCTGTTCACAGAAACATGGCATTCAGTCAAAGCTTCTGACACACCACTACACATTCCAGGGTACACCATTTTTTATAGTGGACGCGCCAATCACCGAGGTAGCGGATGCCTCATATACGTCAAGAACGAGTTCATGCAACATCTTTTCAAACCGTATCCGTTGGCAATTCTGAAGACTCAGTATGGATTCAGGCCGCTGATGGTCCACTGGACCTCTTTATAGGCTGTTTATACAACCCACCGCACTCCTCTTGTGCTAGCGTTGACAAAATGGTCAAGCAATTCCAGGAAGTCTCATTCATTCCCGCACGCCGTAAAATTATTGCTGGAGATTTTAATATGCCTCATGTCTCTTGGCTTAATCAGTCAGCTCCACTCAAATATAGAGCCATTTGAGACACTATTATCACACACGACTGGACTCAGCATGTGAATACACCGACGAGACAATCTAACATACTGGACCTAATATTCACTAACGGCATTTCCCGCGCGTGCGCCAGCGTGTTAGACAACATACCGGGCAGCGATCACAAGGTGGTGAAGCTGTCTTTTGCACTGCCTAAATTCCCTGACCAGGAAGATAACAAATATGGGGTTTCACGCCTCCTCCAGCGCATCAACTGGTAAACACTTTTTCCCTCCTCCGAGCACCACCCCGGGACGATTTTTTCCTCTCAGCAAATATAGATACTGCGATCAGGGAGCTTTATAACAACCTCACGAACTGCCTAGACGTTCTTGCCCCCCAAAAGAGGAAGCTAAGAAGGCGGCAGACTCTCGATGATGCTTCCACACGCAAACTAGCTGCTAAGCTTAAGAAAATGCGCTCCCGCTACAGCAAGGTTAAAGACTTTTATCTAATCGTCTGCATGAACGAATTACTAATCGCCTGGAGAAGTGCACAAAGCAATGCTCGTAAAATTAGCTGAGCACGCAGCGCTATGCGCTGCCAACAAGACAAAGTCTCTTGTTCGACTAATGAAGCAGTGAGACAGCAGTGAAGATATAACGATCACTACCCTTCTGCTTCCTGATAAAACTATAGGCAATGATACGGTTGAGCTCTGCGACTGCATTAACACGCACGTTCGTAACTCGTTCACCATCAATGATGGCATTGCCATCCCCGATTCACAAGTACACTGTAGCTCAAGTACATACCATTGACTTTGACTTAAACAACATCAAGCGAACACTTTGCTCCTTGAATAAATCACACTACTAGGGTCCTGATGGTGTACGTTCTCCTTATTGATACTTGGAGGCCCGGAGATTCCAGTCCTTCTCTTCAATATGTTCACCATCTATATGAAGAGCGGACAATACCCGTCTATATGGAAACACGCAACCATCATACCACGACACAAACGAGGATGCCGACCAAATATTGACAATTACCGTACTATTAGCTACACATCCATTGCGTCTAGACTCATGGAAAGAATAATAAAGGACTGGATGTTTCGCTTTCTGTTGCAACGCAACCTTATTAATAGGTCCCAACACGGGTATCTGCCTACTAAATCTTGTCAAACTTGCCAGTTTGAAATCTTAAACTACGTTACATACTCCATAGACCTGGTTCATGCACTGGCTATTATCTTCCTGGATATGCGAAAAGCATTCGACCGGGTTCCACGCAATTGTTTGTTGACAAAATTAACTGCATTCGGTGTTTCTGACCGCCTCCTTTCTTGGTTTTCTTCTTACCTTTCTAACCGGACGCAGTCAGTGCTACTAGGCGATGTCTCGTCTAATAAAGCATCCGTAACCAGCGGAGTGTTCCAAGGCAGCGTCCTAGGTCCTCTGCTGTTTTTGCTGTACATCAATGATGTATTTCCGGTCTTCCAACAAGGCACTCCCTACCTCTTTGCTGATGATATTAAAGTGGTATTCTCATTTGATCCTAGCTGCCTACGCAATGGCCTCTCCAGCATTCAAAGGGATCTCGGCACTCTTGAAACATGGTGTGACCTGTGGAAACTAGAATTCTTACCAACGAAATGTAACGCCCTTTCCTACCGGTGTTCTGTACCGCCCGACATTTTAACTCTTAGCGGAATGCCACTAGCTAACAGCATTACCATGCGCGATCTCGGTGTGCACCACGCAAGCTCATTGAATTTTGCGGAATAAGCCAGCTATAGCCCTGCAAAAGCCAGGTCTATCGTTGGCTATATACTAAAGTCAATGAACCTGTTAAAGTCGCGACTGATGCTATACAAGTTGTGTGCCCGACCTATAGTAGCGTACTGCTCGATAGCGGTTACTAATTCACGCAAAAGTGATAAGAGGATCATTGAGAAAGTCTAGCGTTCGTTCACCAAACGCCTTCTATGATCAGCTACTCTCAGTTATCAAAGCCGCTGTAAGCAGATTGGTCTGGAACCATTTTGGCTGCGGAAACAGAAAACCAACCTAGTTTTTCTATATAAGCCAATCAAAACATCGGACTCAAGTATTGAAAGACATTACCAACAGCTGGAGGACACACGTTATTCTCTATGCAAAAGGCCACACTCATTCTCTCTACCCAAAACCCGTTGCTCTATACGTTTTAACTTCTTCCTCTATAGAAATGCGCACGTGTGGAATAAATTACCATAGGCCAGCAGAGCGTCTGATGGTATACTGCAAATCTCCACGGCCATAAATAATCTACTAAATGTC
>CALYDF020005744.1:0-14040 GCA_944474145.2 Dicrocoelium dendriticum | reverse complement strand
TTGTCGGTCTGCGTTATGCGTGGCGCTGCTCTAGCACCTGCCGCAAAGTAAATATATATGGTCTGTACAGCCACATCCTGGGCGAAAATCGACCTGCTCTTTTCTAATCCGAGATTCCCGTTCTGCAGTGAGGCGACGAACGATAATCGAGGCCAGTAATTTTGTCACAACTGGCGTTAGGCTAATACCCCTGTGGTTAGAACAGTCTGTGCGACTGCCCTTTTTGTATATTGCCACTATAATCGATTCGCTCCAATTAGCCGGCACACTCTCTTCGTTCCAGATACGTTCGAATAAGGAGGTCAGTGCTTTGCAGAGGACCTCACCTCCAGAGTGGTCCACCAGGCTTCCTTGTCAGCACGTAGGCTCCACTTTAGTTCACGCCTAATAGCCCGTCTGGTCATATTTTGTTCACAACCAGCCGGGAGGTGCCTTCTAGCTTCCAAAAGGTTCACGGACCTCTCGGATATCCAGTGACTGGTGCGATGACGACTGATAGTGCCACAAGCAGATGCTCCTGAGTCGTGCATAGTGGCCGAGATCCTATTCCACTGAAGTTCAGTGTCATTAGGACAAGACAGCGAGAGTTCGCTATGCAGTGCTTCTTGATAGGCTTGCCTGACTGAGGGCTGGGACAATTTCTCCGTTGCCAATCGGGGGAGACGCTTTGTGCGCCTTCCGGTAAAGTTCATGGAGAAACGACAGCGCACCAAGGCATGGTCAAAGTCGACACAGGTACTTCAGTACGAGCGGCAATCCACAATGGAACCGCGCCACCTGTAACTTATGGCTATGTGGTCAATTTGGATCCATCGCTGGCCAGCTACAGGTGGACGCCAAGTGGCACTTCGGCGCCCACTGTGTCTAAAAGCTGTGCTAGTAAGAAACTACTGGTGCTCCGCACACAGTTGCAGCAGACGCTCACCGTTGTCAGTCCGTTCGGCGTTAAGTCCATACTTACCACCCAGCTGAGCTTCTGAAGAGCTCACACGCCCTACTTGTGCGTTCATATCCCCTGCAAGTACTATAATATCTGAACTAGTAGCACTGCGTAGCAGCGTGTTCAGTTCGTGATAGAAATTGTCCTTGACTGCATTAGAACTGCAGTCGGTGGGAGCACAAACGTAAATCACAAACAGACAGCGTTTTGTTTTACTTCGCGGATTCACCTTAGCTGATGTCGTCAAACGGGCTGCACATAAACGGCTGTTCACCGGAATCCAATCAACCAACGATGACTTAGCCTTGGAACTGAGAATGATACCTACACCAGCTTGACTCATGAGTGCTGCATCGGCCTCTCCGGATGCGTGTAAGTAATAATGAGAGCATAAGCCGGGTGCAGTCAATTCAATAACCCCGTTAGGGTGATTGATCTTAGTTTCGGACATACAACACACATCAACACCCAGTGTGTCCAAGGTGCGTGCGAGTGCAGCCTGCTGACCTGTATGTCTTAGAGTGCGGACGTTGAATGTCGCCATGGAAAGGGGGTAGCGTGGCCTTATAAGGGACTTTTGCCGATAGGCGCCCGATAGGTGCTGTGGGATGGTGGCCGCAGACGGTACTACTCCACTAGCACTTCGGTTGCTGTCAATTAAGCTGGGAATTATAGAAGGAAGGTTAGTAATAGGGGCCGGGATGGAAGTAAGAGAAACAGGTGGAAAAGAAAGAAGGGAGGCGCCAGCAGTAGCATGTTTTCGCTTATCCGCCCTGCTGTATGCAGCAGATAAAGCGACCCTTGATAATCTGCGCGACGGCCGATGCAGGATGAATTTTATGTTTGAAGAAAATGTCATGGTTGTATGTGGGCTGGGATACTGCCAGGGCGCCCAGACCCAGACAGGAGAACGATTAGGGTCCTCATCCAAAGCCTTTGGCTCAAAAGCCTGTCCGGAAGGCATCGGGGTGGCAGTGATTTAGTTTTACAGAAATGGACGCCATCCCATTTCAAACCCCCAACCTGGAGGACCAGAAGACTGAGTTTTTCTGACCTCTCAACTTTGACCAACCTTGTAGGAGTATCTCGCAAGGGGCCCGGAGGCATCACACAGTATAGCTCAATAGGTCAAGGAGGTACGCAAACTGTCGCACCACGTTAAGGTCCAGTCTCATTGCAGATATCTGAAGGCCATTGAAGTAGGACACAGCGGGATCTATTCGATGGGCTACAGCAAGACATGGACGGATGAAGCGAAAATAACTTACAGTTGGTCATCAATGAAATTGTACACAGAAGATAGCACTTATCTTTTGGGGCGTTGCGGGTTGTATCCGTGGTCATTTATCTTATTTACACGACCACGCGTTTGGGATTTTGGGCGGAAAACCGGTTGTAAACTCCGCTTTTTTCTTTAGGTTTGAGCATTATGTTAATGTACCAACGTACACAACACATCAGCAGTACTCCCTTACTCAGTACCGCCGGTTCGCTGCCGCGCAACCACCACCAGTCGCACGTGTGTTAATGTTACTGCGAAGGTCATCTGGTCCGTAGGCAGGCTGGAACTCGCATCCTCAGATTAAAAAGAAGACTTGCAATTACCGATCCGGAAAAGCACCAGACGCGCATTTCGCCCTATCGGGGATCGTCAGTGGTGCGCATTCATCGGTCCCCTACTGGGGATCTAATCCATGACCGCTAGAGGCTAACGCCAACTAGCCAGCAGCTTATGCCACTGTGCCATGGGGGACGACAGCCGGCCACTGCGAATTGAAACCTAACTGCGATATAGTCTGACCCATCCTCCACTGCCGTGCAGGTTATTGACAGTGCAGAGGACAGTGCTTAGCCGTCACGGTCAGGTCTTCCCTTGCCAGCGCCGTGAATTCACACAGTAATTTTAAATACTGGTAAGGCTTAGTTGCATAAGCTGATGGTTAGTTGGCGTTAGCCTCTAACGGTCATGGTTTCGATCCTCAGTAGGGGACCGATGGATGCGCACCACTGGCGAGCCCCAGTAGGGCGAAACGCGCGTCTGATGCTTTTGCGGTTTGGTAGCTTACCTATGCGGCTTGGAATCTAATTTCGCCGAGCCAAACCGAATCATACCCAAATCCGTATACTCATTAAGTTTGCAATTGTTTGCTTAAACCCCAGTGTCATCTCCCGAAACCTAGTGGTTTCATCATACATTGTCGCTGGAAACAGCCGTTGCTCTTGGTAACCATCATAAGTTATTTCCATCCAATTTGTGAAACGGACAGAGGGGACGTGATGTTAACGAGAGTTTATAGCCTATCCGCAACTTTTCGAAACATTTAGTGTGTTGGGATGCACCTTGAAAAGCAATTTAACCGACTAAATTACCAGATTTGCTGGCGACCAGTGATAGGCCAGCTCCGTGGGCCGTCCATTTGGTCCACTCTGGCGCGCAGCGGTCAAATGTAAGGTCAGACTACTGAAGCTGATTAAGGCCTACAGGACTAGACGGGCTTCCTCCATCCTATTTCAGTTGCGGAGTACCAACTTTTGTGAGTGATTTGCACGATTTACTGGTGAAACTACGGGAGCAGAAAAATATCCCAACCGACTAGATCTGCTCCGCTATGGTCCCGTTTTTCCAAGGTGATTCATATTCGGAACACGCCAGTCATAAAAGTATCACTCTTATCTCCATCGCCTCCAACTTCTATCGTTCCTCACAGGTTGACACACCCATGGAAGCCGGATTCGTGAAGAGGTGGCGGAGCTTCGTGGAAACCGAGACTGCATTTTTCACCTCTTCACTTTGCGCTAGTTAGGAGCACTACTGCTTTTGTTAGTGACCCATCGTAATCGTGTTCTCCGACATCAATGGTACTATAATTTGATGAGTCAAAGTGCATTTTAAGACTAATTATTGCGTGAACGTTATCGGAGCACTGTATACTCATAATTCGGACAGAGTCTGTCACAGCTAGACTAAACCTTAATGTGCTGCGACGATTTGCGTACTTCTGAGCTAGCGCATAGCTGGGTCACCAGTGAAGGCGTTTACAAAGCGCATGTCCAGCCACCAGAGCATTTGGAGGGTCACAGTATGGATCGCTCATTGGTAAAGACTGGAAACTATCGGTGAACATACATGGCTTTCACAGGACAGCCACAGGACGCCTGCGCCTACAGAGGGACCATGGGTGTTTTGCACTGCACCACCCAGAGCTCCAACCACACATCCATGTCTAGTGTAAACCCAAAGGAATAAGACCGGGAGGCATGCGGATGGGAGCCACGTTTCATCAACGGAGCCGGCCCACACTCCTTCAGAGGAAAACACAAGCACGCTGTATTTGGGAATCAGTCGCACACAAGCCGGTGGCTAGACCGTACTCCGCTCCACACTGAGTGCATGGAACCACTCTTCGAGCCTAGCACGACCACCAGGATCGTGCACGCCGTCCCTTCCAGCAACGTCCGTCTCCTGGAGCCAGTATAGACGAAATACTGGGTAACAGACAGGTAGCTACTTTGGCAACATGCACATCAAGCGCAGCCACACCGGGGATCTCAAGCAACAGCTAATCACATGAAATGTTTACTAAAATGGCCAAATACACCCTATGGATATTCCGTTTCATTAGCATATGAAATAAATGAATTATCAAGATGGCTGTGATAGACTCAGGGTGGCAGAAAAAGGGATGAAGACATATGTAAGAAGGACAAAGATATTAAGCGAAGTTAATCACCTTTAGTTTAAGCGTAATGTGCATTTTATTAGATTACTCTGGTACACATTAAAATGAGGTAAGAAGGTAACAGATAAGGTGGCAAACCAACCACTTGCAATACAGAAACTCAGCACACAAACACACGGTTAGTAGATCGAATGCAGCGTACCTACAATCGCTGCGCCGGTTCTGCCTACCTTCTCAACTGGACTCGTTTTCGTTTCGATGCTGGACCCGAGTGACATCGCCCGTGGCTCACTAAACCCGCTTAACTCAAATATTCGCGACCGCACGTACTACAGCACCACGAGCTCTACGTCGATGGAGTACAGCCCATCGGCGCCTGTCGCTTCCGCACTTGCCACTTCTCTGCATGCACCCGGGCTTTCTCTTGCATCTCGGCAACTGGCTTCTTGATCAGCTCGTTCCATACACGCCGATCAACCGCCTTCGATTCCCATGACTTGCAATCAAGATTAGAACGTGATAGACTCACTTTGATCTTGTCCTGCTAACGTAACTTCAGTTTTTCCACGTGCCGTTTCCCTGCACTCAGTTGGCCATAAAGCAGCTGTTTCGGTTTCCGGGTCGAATCCATAAGGCTAATATGCCCGAGCTCCCTCATGTGTTTTAGGAGAATTATGCAGTCCACTGCATATATGCCACTGCGTCGGAGCACCTCCGTGTCTGCAACGGCCGCTCCAGTAAAGGCGCATACTACGGCGCAGGCACTTCTGATGGAAGCGCTCCAGATATCGGACATTCTTCCGCTAAAACGTCACGTTTTGTCGTCTTATAGAAGAACGGAGAGTACTATAGGCTTATATACTAGCGGTTTCGTCCCAACAGTGAGTTGGCGGTTGTTCCACACACGGCATTCCAGCTTGCCAAGAGTTGCAGCCGCCTTCGATACGCGGCTGCGCAGCTCGCACCTCATCTGCTGGTCGGTTGTTATTACGCAAACAAGGTAACAAAATCTCGAAGTAGATTTCAACACTTCGTCGGCAATCTGGCTTTGGGGCAAGCCCACGGACTCTATTCCAGGTGAAGGCTGTAAAAGACAAACAGTCTTGCTTGTGTTGGTGGTGAGCCCGAATTTGGCCGCTGTCGAAGCCAGAGCATTAGTCATGTGCTGCAACTCGTCAGCACTATGCGCAAACAGCGCACAGTCGTCGGATAGTTGTCACACAGACTAGGGTTCTGGCACCGAAACGACGGATGTTCAGCAACCCACCATCCATACGGGGCTCCACGCGAACACCGTAAGCACAAGCGGCATCAAAAGCACAAGACTTCATCGCATGAAGATATCTATTAAACAGGGCGGGAACTAAAACACAGCCTTGCTTCACACCAGAGACAACTGCAAATTCATCCTAGGTCTCTCCACTCAGCTGCACCCTCGCTCGCATACCACTGTGCAGACCTTCAATTAAACTTACAAACTTACGCGGGCAACCAAACTTACCCAACACCAGTCACAGTGCCTCGCGGTTCACCGTATCAAATGCCTTGGTGAAATCAACAACAAGCGAGTACAATGGCTGGTGTCGTTCTCTGCACTTCTGCTGCAACTGACGAGCCGCAAACACCATGTCTATAGTGCTGCTACCCGAACGGAATCCACATTGCTCTTCCGCCACCTTCGGTTCCACAACCTGACTGACGAGGTGGTTGAGCAGGATTCAGGCAATCACCTCGCCCACACAACTCAGCAAGTTGATACCACGATAATTCGTGCAACATTGCTTACTCCCTTTGCTCTTGTACAGTGGTAACACAAGGGCATCCTTCAGTTCAAGATGCACTTCCTCCTCAATCCATTCGCGTTGCACCAAGTGGTGCAGCACAGTCACTAAAGCAGCCCGCCGTGTTTCAATACTTCAGGCGGAATCCCGTCGGCACCGGCGTACTTGCCGTTTCGCAGCTGAGCAAGTGCTCTCTGTGTCTCATCTAGTGTCGATGTGTCCGCCAGACTCGCCTTCACATCGTGCTGCTTGAGGCCGTTCAAAGTAGGCCATTCAATCTCTGAACGGTTGTTCAAGAGACAGTCAAAGTTTTTCCGCCAGATCTGCAGTATGTCTGTAGTCTATGTGCAGGTGGCGCCTGAATTACCATCGATCAACGTCCTCAGCAGCTGCCATCTCTGTCCATACACCGCCTTCAAGGAGTCAAAGAATTCCTTGTCTTGGCGACGTTCTACTTAGCATTCCATCTGCTTCACGTTTTCCGTCCACCATGCATTTTTAATGCGGGTCAGTCCCCGTCGAGTTTTGGGAAACTGGCACTTCTTCCCCAAGTCACTGAGGTCTGCGAAATGTGCAGCAAATGCTGTATTCTTCTCACACACCAATGGGCCAATTGTCGCATTGTTGTCATCAAACCAATCAGGCCGCTTGCGCGCCCAATAGTCTCCTCGGCAGCAACTGTCACCTGGTCGCGAATGTGGTGCCATAGGTCGCTCACTGTGTGTAGGATTCTGCATGCCCTGTGTTCAACTCCGCCATCCGCCAACCATCGAGTGTGGACTAATCCGAGCGCAACTATCGCCCCCCTCCCCAATTATCTTCGCCATTGCCACCGCAACTACCACCCCCAACTATCTTCGCCACTACCACCGCAACTATCACCTCAATTATCTTTGTCACTACCACCGCAACTATCACCTCAATTATCTTTGCCCTTACCACGGCAACAATCACCCCAATTATTCTCGCACTGATCATGAGCAATGTACTTATCATCCCACACACTCACATTTCACGCATCCGGCCTTCATCCGGTCTGTGTTTGACCAATCGCATTGACTTCACTTGTCCTATATAACCAGTGTTCTGTATTCTGTATCGCATTGACGATCTGAACCCTTTCTTGTTGTTCTCGGACCGAATTGTATCTCTTTTGAAACTGCGTTGAGTGGAAGCGCTACTATTGAGGTTTGTAATATTATTGCTTCCTGATTGTTCGTTAATAGTACCGTCATCTTGTCCAGTGTTCTTGTTCTTTGACTGGCTGGATACGCGTTGGCTCAAGGCCCTTCAAAGCGAATTGTCGCTTACAGTACTCAATACTGCTTCCTCGTTTGGAGTGAAGTTTGAAGTTTCGAGTGCCGTACTCAACAGCATTTCGTTTGCTTTCAACTGGATTCCGGAATTTGACGGTTCTTTACGCCTTGAAGTGAATTGGAACTCACTCAATCACGTCGGACAATGTCTGCAAGGAATTTTACCTCTGAAAATCCCATGGATGATGCAGCATACCGGCAAGTCATTGATGAATATCATGATGGTGCTTCATGCTCTGGTTCACATGTTAGCCATAAGATTGAGCATAGTATTATTTCCCGTCGTTCGTCCGCTGTAATGACTGTAGCGGAGTTAAGAAAAAGACAGTCAGATTTGGATAAGCAGAAGCGTTTAGTAGATCTTGAATTAGAAATGGCCAAGCTTCGAGTAGAATTGGAAGAAAGCAATGTCCACTCTAATCTTAAAGTGATATCGGCCCCTAGTTCTGGTGAGAGGAATCAGGGTATAGGCGCTTTTGTTGATCAGTGTCAGTTGTCGGCAGCCGAGGCATACGATCACAGAGCCAATCGGGGTAGGTTAGTGTCACAGCAGTGCCTACAGCTAGATCTGCCAAAGGTTGAACTAGAATATTTCGATGGTAACCCTGCTAAGTATTGGAAATTTGTAAAGCAGTTCGAATACTACGTCGAAAGCCGCGTGTTTGACAGTGGCCAGCGACTGCTTTATTTGATTCATTATTGTCGTGGCTATGCCAAAGAGGCCATCAGTGAATGTGTGATGTTGCCTCCCTCTGTTGCCTACGATAGAGCGAGAAAGGTCCTCCGTGAACTCTTTGGAGAAAGCCATGTCGTAGCCAGATCGTTAATTGATGGTCTCATGACTGGCTTGAGGCCACTCTCTGCCAACCCAGATGAATTGAGTAAATTGTCCATGAAAATGGAAAATTGCTACATCGCTCTGTCGCAGATGAACTTTACTGCGGACTTGAATCCCATTGCAACGATAGAACGAGTAGTGCGTGTTTTACCCAGCAGCCTTCAGGCCCGGTGGGCAAGGGTAGCAGATTCGATCATGCATGATGGGCGGGAGGTCGATTTCAAGGACTTGGCTGATTTCGTTGCCGCGGAATCTCGTGTTGCTCGAAGTAGATTCGGTCAAATCGCTTCGTCAAATGCGTCGCGGCAGCATTTAGATGCCAGACCACCGCTAGTAGAGCACAGACGAAACGATCGTAGCCACGTCCTCTACACCTGGTCAGGTGCCTCTCCTAAAACAGCGTGCTTGAATTGTGGTTGTGATCATGCCACGGCCTCGTGCCGTAGTTTTCTCTCTTTGGATGTTCCTAGCAGGTTGAGGCTCATGAAGTCCAGAGGTGGGTGCTTCAGGTGTCTAGAAACAGGTCACAAATCTGCCACTTGTCAAAATAGCAAAGAATGTAATGTGTCTGACTGCAGAGGGCATCATCATCCACTGCTTCACTCAGAGTCCAGACAAGTGACTTCACCGACCGTAGCAAACACTTGCACTGCCACCTTCACTGCACAGCAGCAGGTGTGTTTGGGAGTGGTACCAGTGCGTATAGAAAGCCAAAGAAGATTATTGGAAACATACGCCTTGTTAGATACAGGTTCGAATGTAACTTTGGTAGAAGAAGGACTTATGGAAGAAGCCGGCATCGGGGTCACACCAAGTCGTTTGGAATTCACGACGATGTCGGGCACATCCTCGATCGAAGCGGGTTATGTAGGTTTCACTTTGTCATCCCTAGATGGCACTGCTTCGATTTCTGTTAGGCAGGCCTACTGCTTGCCAAGACTGCCCTTGGAACCCATTATAACCCCGAAGAGGGATTTGGCGCGCCAGTGGCCACACATGGCGGATATACCATTTGAGGAAATCCGGGATAGTCTGATCCGAATACTCTTAGGTGCTAACGTGCCAGAGGCACACTGGCATTTAGAGCAACGTCTTGGGGATAGAAATCATCCTTTTGCTGTGAAAACCTTACTCGGTTGGACGTTGTTAGGCGCAGTTGGAGAAGGCAGAACTGCCGTTGATTCCGTACATGATTGCCATGTTAGTAGGCCGACAGCTGAAGAACAGTTAGGGAGATTGTGCAACAACGACTTTGCTCGTGTGGATACAGGTGACCATGCACTCTCAGTGGAAAATAAATGCACGATAGCCCACGTTGTTACAGTATCGGCAGAGCCCCCTCTGTTCCTCGCCAAAGCAGAGCCTATCATTAACAGTAGGCCTCCTAACCTGCTGACGACAATCGCGGTTGATCAACCAGTTCTCACGCCTAATGATCTGCTGATACTCAGATCGAATACAGAGGCAACAGCACCAGCGAAGCTTTATAACGGGTCTGCACAATGTTGTAGGCAAAGTAACTACTTAGCCACACTAATTTGGAAACGGTGGAGCAGGGAGTATCTCACGTTAATGCACCTGAAGCAAAGGTGGCCGAAATTACAACGCAACGTTAGACATAAGGACGTGGATTTAGTCACTTCGGATTCACACT
This sequence comes from Dicrocoelium dendriticum, assembly GCA_944474145.2. Taxonomy (NCBI): domain Eukaryota; kingdom Metazoa; phylum Platyhelminthes; class Trematoda; order Plagiorchiida; family Dicrocoeliidae; genus Dicrocoelium; species Dicrocoelium dendriticum. The sequence continues at coordinate 3,831 of CALYDF020005744.1, read as the reverse complement.
GTCGGGACAGTTGGCCTTTGGCAGTGGCTGAGAGTTGTAACACCACCCAGGACGGCCTAGTAAAGAAAAGGTCGGTTAGAATAAATGGGTTGTTTGCGCGCGATGTTATAAAGATCTGCCTTATCGAAGGCAGCGAATGGTGCAAGGGGTCAGTCCCGGCTGTTGAATCACCGCAAGTGGGAGGTGGGTTTTCGGATCTGCTGCCTCAGGGAGGACCACCGTGAGTTCATCAGACCGAAGTGGAGAGGTTTAGGTGTACCGTTGTAAGTCCTACTCTTCTCCATAGTGGATGGAGCAGGTTAGGGTGAACCAGAGTACACCAAGATCCCGAAGTGAAATTTCTGTCCGAAGTTTGGCGGGAGTGTAGGATTCTGCATGCCCTGTGTTCAACTCCGCCATCCGCCAACCATCGAGTGTGGACTAATCCGAGCGCAACTATCGCCCCCCTCCCCAGTTATCTTCGCCATTGCCACCGCAACTACCACCCCCCAACTACCTTCGCCACTACCACCGCAACTATCACCTCAATTATCTTTGCCCTTACCACGGCAACAATCACCCCAATTATTCTCGCACTGATCATGAGCAATGTACTTATCATCCCACACACTCACATTTCACGCATCCGGCCTTCATCCGGTCTGTGTTTGACCAATCGCATTGACTTCACTTGTCCTATATAACCAGTGTTCTGTATTCTGTATCGCATTGACGATCTGAACCCTTTCTTGTTGTTCTCGGACCGAATTGTATCTCCTTTGAAACTGCGTTGAGTGGAAGCGCTACTATTGAGGTTTGTAATATTATTGCTTCCTGATTGTTCGTTAATAGTACCGTCATCTTGTCCAGTGTTCTTGTTCTTTGACTGGCTGGATACGCGTTGGCTCAAGGCCCTTCAAAGCGAATTGTCGCTTACACTGTGGCTATGCATTCCACGTCACACAGTCGTGCGGACATCGCCTTCTCCAACTCAATACGTTCATCCACAGTACCGAGGGAGATAATGTTAAATTTACGCCGATTTACGGCGGGAGTGCAACACATAGATTTACGGAAATAGGTGTACAATTTGGTCAGCACCAATTTGTGATTCGTGCCACACTCAGCTCCACGCAGTACACGTGTCATGCGCACTTCACGTATGTCACGCTGGCGTACGATGACATAGTCGAGCAGGTAAGTGTGACCACTCCGTGGGTGTGGCCAAGTTGCTATCTCACTTGCGCACAGTGCAAACTGTGTGTTCGTGATCGTCAGGCCGTGAGTGGCACACAGTGAGAGCAGCCTGTCGCCATTCGCATTCGCTGAACCAATGCCATGCGGACCGATAACATCTGTTCACACCAATGCATCACGTCCAACGCGCGTTGAAATCACCCAGCAGAAATGGTTGGTCGCTCCTCGGCACAGACCGTATCACGGAGGATAACAGTTTAGAATTGATCACACATGCCATCAGCATAACACAGGGTCAGACCGTACGTGCTTCTAAAGGTGGCAAACTTCCCTCTTCCGAGTCGTAGGCGAGCAGTCATCGATAGCACACTGATGTGTGTTGGTTCACCCACCAGATGGCAATTTAGGCGATCGGATATTCCAAATCCGACCCCATATACACGTGGTGCTGCGGTGACGTGGCCCACCCAGTAGAACGTGTAGCCGGCACGAGCTTCATGCAACTTACCTTGCTCAGAGAGCCGGGTTTCATTGAGCTCCGCATTATCGATGTTGTTGCGCACCAATTCCATCGCGGCCATTGTAGTGCGTCGCTCGGGGCACGCACTCGGGTTCCGGTCCAGTAGTGTGCGCATGTTCCAGCACTCGATACTGAGTGCTTTGCACTCAGGCATATGATCGCAGTTGCGCGCAATTGCACTCGAGGTGGCGGTTGTGCTTCGAAGATTTGCTCGAGAGACTCCACTCTGAGTCTTTGGCTCAATAGCCTGACCCACAAGGCAGTGGGTGATTTGGAGGTTTGCTTTAGGGACTCCACCCGAAGCATTTGGTTCAATAGCCTGACTCACAATGCAGTGAGGAACAGATCCAGCTCGGAAATGTGATTGCAGAGACAGATTAGGATATGCTTGAGGTCCGTCACACGCGGTCTTTGAGGTACTGGAACAATTCATATATCTTTTGCGACCGTAGTAGGATACGCACCTGCGACCACGGCCAGACACAAGTGGGTTTGTGCGGGTTTGTACCAATTTGACCAGGGGCTGCGTGGCTTGAGGCGGGCAATAGCAAACCATTGAGCACCCGGAGGTGCCCTCCCACCGTCAGAGACAATGTGTGGCACTCGTGCTCTACCCCAGTTAAGCTGTGAACTTAAAACCTGTGGACCTGTTGTCTCCCATAGCTAGGTTTTACGGGAAGAGGATCATCGACCACTTCCTAACCTCTCATGTGGATGGACTAGGATACTGGCAAGGCGCCCACACCTGACAAGAGGACGACTCGGGTCCTCAGCCAAAGCCTTCGATTAAATGTACACCCGAAAGGCGGTGGGTCTTTCACATTGTCCGGTCACTGACTCATGCGGATTGGTGTCCTGGATCTTAGCAAGGAGAAGGGCGTAACCCAACTACCACCCAGCGGTCGCGACGAAGAGGCGTCTAGGACATGAGCTTATGGCACAACGGTAGCAACAGTGGGCAGACCGTGTGTCAGGATCTGGCCACTACCAGCGTCAGCGCACCATAGGCTCCCCCATGATATATATATATATACATATATATATATATATATATATATATATATATATATATATATATATATATATATATATATACGCCTTGCTGATGCTTGTCGGAGCTAGTTCCTAACAGATCGTGGGGTCACTGCTGCTAGTGTTGTGCCGTGAAGTTACGTCCCGGACTCCCCTTTGCGACTGCTGTGTGGGAGTTGGGTTATACCCTTCTTCTAGCCAAGCTCCAGGACACTATTCCACGTGAGTCAGTTCACCGACTCATGGCGCACTTCCCTCAGCCCTTCGGAGTACATTTTACCGAATGCTTTGGCTGAAAACCCGAGTCGTTCCTCTGTTAGGCGTGGGCGCGGTGGTATTGTCCTAGTCCAACAACTGATCATCCATTACTTTGATAGAGGTATTCTCATGCTGCATGGGCCGTCGCGTAATGGCCTTAAGAATAGGGTCGTCTTATCTGCAGCATACACCTGTGTGGTGAAACAGAAACTTGTTACGGCTGACTCCTCTCCTCTTTACACTTCTTTTGTACATTCCCTGGCTCTATTTCAGCTAATCCCTTGCTTCTTTCAATCCAGATCACTACACAGGCGATTGCTCAACTCAGTCCTATGCCTTCGTGCAAAGCGCTGAACATTGGTTGCCGCAACATGCGCACACTGTTGACCGGAACACAAATGAGCTGCCCGAGCGACGCACGGCACTAATCTGGATGGGATTCCCGCGCTACGGCATTGACATTGCTGCACTCAATGAGACTCGGCTTGCTGAACAAGGCAAACTGCATAAAGCTTATGCTGATTACATGTTCTACTGGGTGGGAAATATTTTGACGGCAACACGTGAACATATGGTCGGATTTGCCGTATCCGATCGCCTAGATGGTGAGCCGACTGACATCAGCCCACGATCGACGACTTCGATTGCGACTCGGCCACTGTTAGTTTACCACTTTCGTTAGCACGTATAGTCATGTGTTATCCTAATGACACGATGAATCACTTTTACACTCAGTTGTCCTCCATGATGCAGTCTGTTCCGAGAAACGACCGGCTATTTTTACTGTGTGATTTCAACGCGCGCATTGGTCGAGATGCCGTTATGTGGACATACCTAATCGGTCC
>CALYDF020005743.1:0-13570 GCA_944474145.2 Dicrocoelium dendriticum | reverse complement strand
TAGATGTACCAGTAGCCACCAAAAAAGTTCAAATATTTCCGCCGACCTCCTTTCAGACTTTCCCGACTCCATGGTGTACGGATTCGAAAATACTGTTCGTACCACGTATCTGGTTTCCGACACATTCAAACAACTGCAATATCACATTTGCACAGTTAGATAAAACTGCAGAGGCAGAAAGATAGCCGAGAATAATGCCATAAAATGTCCATAATCAATTTATTGCGCACTAGGTTTTGCGGGGTAACGGTGCGTATCTGGCTTCCGACACATTTAAACAAATGCAATATCGCATTTGCACAGAACTGAATAAAACTGTAAAGCCAGACCGGGACCGGGACTCTCACATCTGAGATTTGCCTAGCGGCGGGTTCGGTTCCGTAGGTATGCTAGGCCAACTGGAGAGGTTGCCATTAAATGGCGGTTTGCATATATATATAGCATACACATGTTAACCTGGTGTATGTTTTGTATTGAAGACGGCTAACGTGGTTCTCATAGTTAGTTGTTGTGATAGACTACAGGAGTATTGGAAATCACTTGGCGCCACATTTATAACTGTCATCATGGTGGATGAATCTGAAAGATTCTGCCTTTTGGTGCGTACTATTATCGGAAACTTGATGAGGTTGAATCCGATGTAACGAAATTTGCAACTGCCACAGCTTTTTGCAAGCCTACGGCTGTGATTCCACAGCATTATGAACGGCAAATGTGGAAGGGGTTGCCAAATGAGTACCCGTACCGGTACGTGTAGTATCCGTGTTCATGGCAGGCGTAGCAACGTTCCTGGGAAACTGTAAGTTGCTATTTTATGTTATAAAAAGTGCTACACCGTTACAGGATGCTGATTGCTGAGCCCATTTCTTTTTCAAGTTGAATGTTGAATTTTACGAACGAGGGGAATTGCATTTGTGTCATTGTCATGGTTTCCATTTTGGGGAGCCATGGCTTTATCCACAGAACAGGCGGTTGACGGAGACACGGGAGAAAGAGGGATTTCCCTGATGTCCGTGTTCAACTTGCCAGAAGACACTGGCAAGTTGTCAGAGCCTGCATCTATTTGTTCACTGTCGAATGTCAGTTTACCTGTTAGTAACGTACCCTCAGACAGCGTGTTTGATTCGGCTGTTAGCAAAGGAGAGCAGCAGGTCTCTGCCCTTGTCAAAGGAAGGCGAAAGAGGGTTAAAGAAGCGGCAAAACCCAAGGCGTACTTGAGAGATCCGTCGGGCGCCCATTCCGCCTCAAATTCCACTACTACGGAATCGATGCAACTGGAAACATCTACGACATTAGAGTCTATAAAAACGGACACTAAACTGAAACCACCGACGTCCAGTGGATCGTTTGGTAAATAGGCCGCGTCGCTGAGACTCGTATACCGACTGCAGTGTTATTCTCAGAAACGATACTGAGTCTTTCGCTGTTCTCCCAAGACCGTATGCTAGATGACCTTTAGTGGTTTGGAATATGCGTTACCGAAATCCTGCCTCCCGGCTTCCCCGGCGTGACTGTGCGCAAACTAACCAGACTCGGTAACTTGCTAGCTGACAAGTCTCGCCCTCGGTTTTTGTGAATTGTTCTGTGCACTCCGGAGGAGCGCCAAGCACTTATGCGTTTCGCCTTTAAGCTCAAGGGCACTGGTGACATTGTGCACACAGACCTTTTGGCGGATAGGCTTAACCTGCGGGAAGCTGTGAAGGATCTTAAAGCCCGTCGTGAATCAGAGAAAAAGGGCCTCCGCTTGGTGGGTTTTCGGGTGGTGCGCCGGCGGTCCACTTCCGCCCTAGCAGAGCCGGTTTTGGTGGCGCACGATCCCGGACTCAATGTCAGATCCCTTCAGGTGATCTTAAGCAATGTGCGTAACCTGCGATACAAGCTGTGCGAAGTCGGCTGCTTCGTGGACGACTGCCGTCCAGACGTTCACGCATTCACTGTAACGTGGTTGTCCACTTGAAGTGTGCTTGCCAGGCTACGCACTGCTGAGAGGTGACCACACCTCTGATCGGCGCGGAGGTGGCGTTGCTTTGTACGTTAACTCCGCACTTACTGTCTTTAAGACGTATAGTTTCAGATCACCACATGGTGATGTTGAGGCACTCGCGGTTAACTTGTGTATTGCCTCCGCCGGATTTAAAGTTTTGCTGGTCTATAGAAGCCCCGACAGCGTTGCTAAGGGGCTAGCTGATTTCATCCGCGAGCATTCTGCAAATAGGTGTTCAGTGATGGGGACTTCAATCTTCCCGACGTTGACTGGCAGAATTTTTCTGCGACGCTGTTGCAAGGTGTTTGGCTACCGAGCTTCTCGAGCTGGCCTTGCATGCTTCCCTGCACCAATTTGTCGATCGGCCTGCTAGATTCATGATAGGTGCAAATCCGTCCCTCTTGGATTTGATCTTCTCTAAATTCATTGATTTTGTCACGGATATTGTATACAAATCACCTCTCGGTGCTAGGGACCACGCATGTCTCATTTAAGTGCGCCCTTAGTCGTCAGACTAATGATCATCCCGACCGAGTTCCAAATATATGGCGCGCGGACTGTCAGACAATGAAAGCCAAAGCCGCAAAGTCGCCTTGTGTCATTTTGGAAAGTGACGACATTCAAACGGCCTGGGACAGATTTAAATCATGCTTCAGTGAGCTTTCTCTCTCCCATATACCATTATCTGGCAGAAATACAACTAGGGCAAAGGCACCCTGGTTTGATTCTGCTGTACACAAACAACTCAACAGATGTGCCAGATGTTGGTGGACCTACTTATCTGCTCCTTGATTATGCACCTTCAAGCGATATCGTGAGGTTCGAAATGCCTGCAGGCAGAATCTACGGGGTGCTCGTCTACGGCATGAAGTAGAGCTTGCTCGTATAGCCTCATCAAACCCGAAACGCTTCTTCGCTTATGTCAAAAGGCGAAGCGACATGGATTCGTGCATCCCAGTGTTGTTTGGCCCGGACGGCACTGCTGTTGTCACGGATCACGAAAAAGCTTGTTTGCTCAGAGAACAGTATGCTGGGGTTTATGTTCCAGAGTCACAGACGCCGCAAATCAGTCTCCAGGCAAAAGTTGCTGTGGGCTCCCACTTGGAGGAGGTTTCTAGAACCGAGGCTCAAGTGCTCCGGCTTCTGAGGCATTTAAATCCCAGTAAAGCTGCCGGTGGAGATGCTATTCATCCCAAACTGTTGTAAGAGTAGCTGATGAACTTTGCCGTCCGATTACGTAACTTGTTGTGAAGTCGCTACGAGGCTGCTCTCTACCCAAGGACTGGAAGGAGGCTATTGTTTGTCCCATTTTTAAGAAACGTGATAAGCACCTCCCTGATAACTATAGAACGGTCAGTTTAACCAGCGTGCTGGTCGAATTATTGGAAAAGCTGATGATGGACACTCTGGAAGGACACTTGAAAGCGTTTGAGTTGCTTAATTCTTCACAGCACGGTTTCCTAAGGGCTATTCTTGCCTTACTATCTTGTTAACCGCTCGTGTACACTGGGCCCAATCCGTTGATTGCGGGAAGGCAGTGGACGTGCTGTTTATTGACTTATCCAAAGCTTTTGACACCGTTACACATTCTCGCCTTTTGTACAAGCTGAATTCCTGTGGTATTTCCGGACCAGTCTTACGACTGATTTCAGCTTTCCTAATCGGAAGGGAAATGTGTGTGCGGGTGGATTCAATCCTGTCCTTCCGCCAATGTGTTCTCAGTGGCGTTCCGCTTGGTCCGGTTCCTAGCCCCCTTCTCTTCACTTTAAACGTTAATGACCTACGTGATGAATTGGGTGTGCCATCCCTAATGTTTGCGGATGACTTGAAACTCCGGTTCACGATAGACGAGCCCATTGGTCTACTGACCCTACAGGGGGCTCTGGATAGACTTTGGGACTGGTCAATGTTGTGGCAGTTGCCCGTTAATTTAGCGAAATGTTCTGTTTTACGCGTTGGTCCGAATGACCCGCCGACGCATTATTTGCTTGGCGGCAACGAGGTACCGCGAGTTCAACTCCAATCTGACCTCGGTGTTTTGCTGTCATCCGACTTTAAGTCCAGTGAACACCAGACGACAGCTGCTCGCAAAGATTTCAACATGTTGTGGATGATCCGCAGGTAATTCGGGATCATGACCACCGAAATGTTCGTTAGACTGTTTTCGGCTTTTGTAGGGCCGCACTTGGAATACTGCGTCCAGGCTTGTCCACCGTATCTGGTTCGTGATAAGATGGCAGTTGAAGTGGTCCTGCGGTCAGTGACGAAAATGGTGCACGAATTAAAGAATCTGACGTACCCGGAGAGGCTATGGATATGTTTTCCATGTATGACAGGCGGCTTCGGGGCGACTTGCTCCTTACATATTGTATATTGATGGGTCAGGTTAATCCAGTTTTGACTGGACTGTTTCGCCCAACACGACTGCCAACCCTCCGTGGCCATCCATTACAGTTGCACGAACCCTGATCTGACCGGGTTTGGGCAGCTTTATGGTTATCGCGTAGGGTTACAGCTTATTGGAACGCATTGCCTGCAGACGTCGTGATGGCGCCGACGGTGAAAGCGTTCAAGCATCGACTTAATGCCCTCAGTCTGCAGTTTAAAGTCTTCCCCTTCATGTCTTAAACTTTCCTGCGTTTACTACGGCCTACGCTTCTTTAACTCATTTTAACTTACATCTTAATATTGCCTGCTATATTCCATAAGGTTGTCCACTCTGTTTCCTTTACTGATACTACTGTTTTGTTTTATTTTTCACTTGGCCGGCACAGCGTGGACTGCTAGTGCAGGGCACCTGGGCATTGTTTGGTTGACCATGTGGTGCGTGTGCGTTGATTTAGCTCTCCTTTGGCACATCAAGGCACCGGTTTCCTGTTGGATCAACGACGTTTTCCAAGGTGGAACAATCGCGGCATTTTCCTACTGTTCCGGTCCCACTTGAACTTGAACTTCATTGTGTATTAAAGATCATTGACACTCGGGTTCGGCAGTCGGTTCCGGTCATCAATTACTCGAATAGAGAGCGTAACATCTGAGCGGACTTTGAACCTCCTCGGTTTAAACAGCTTCCAGCTGTGACCTCGAGACCAGCTGCCAAGTCTTAGCTGAAAAAACTGCCTTAGCTCGTTTCCCAGAAGATAAGTGTAAATAAGTGCGGCGTCCTTTTAGAGAATGATATCCTTATGAAGCCCAACATGTTGTTCGCCACAACAGTATTCTTTAACGTGTCAAGGGTCGTTTTGAGATCAGAAGAAATTTTTGTGCCCAGGTCCTTTTTCTTTGTGGCAACCTTGAGTACGTACCTGCCAGTGTGATACATGCTCAGTGGTTTAGCAACACTTATAGAAAGGGCTGAGCACTTATCTTTGCTGACCGGCAAACCCTACTTGAAAGACCAAGAGTGTGGCAGATCACGCGTTTCGTTTAATCGGTCGGAGTCTTCCAGGCTGGACACTTCTGACCATAGGTTGAGGTCGTCTGCATAGATCAGACAGTCGGTTTGTAGCATACTGGGTAGATCATTGATATATCTTGAACGATTCCGGTCCCAGAACGGAGCCTTGTGGTACGCTACTATGCATAAGCACTGGGACTGAAAGCGAACGGACTGACAATGCCGAGCGTCTTCTACAATTTTGTGCGGACAACGTTGTTTCTTAGCAGCAATGCTTTACGCCGCAGTGGGCTGCGAAGTGCCACCTGGCGTCCTCCTGTATCTGGCTAGCGATGGGCCCAAGTTGACCACATACCCTTAAGTTAAAGATGGCGTGCTTCCATCCAGCATTGCCGGTCGTACTGGAGTACCTGTGTCCACTATCATCATGCCTTGGTACGCTGTCATTTCTCCATGAACTTTACCGGGAGGTGCACCAGGGTTCCCCTCCGATTGGTAACTAAAAATTTTCTCCCCTAGCTCAGGCAAGCCTATCAAGCCACACTGCATACCGAACTTTTGCGGTCTCGTTTTTATGACACTGACCTTCAGCGGCATAGCATTTCCGCCGCCATACAGGATGCCGGAGCACCTGGTTGTGGCACTTTTAACGGTCACGGCACCAGTCACTATATCCGAGAGGTCGGTGGACCTGTTGGAATCTAGAAGAAACCTGCAAGCTGGCTATGAGCACAAAGTGACCAGTCGGCCTATTAGGCGGGAAGTAAAACATAGCGTAGGTGCTGACAAAGAAGCCTGGTTCACCGCTGGGCCCAAGGAATGTAGCAGGCTGGAGCGGTAGGCAATTACGTCAAGCTTTTCCAGCTGATCCGCACCACTGGGCCTTACCCAGCGTCCGCAGTCACACTGACGCCACAGATTTTCACAGGCAGGTGCCCTAAATGCATACACTCTGTTTTCAGCCCATTGAACCTACTCACCACGTCTTCCCCACGTCGCCCTGTTGTGTAGCAGCCTCCGACGACATTGCAACTAGCCTTAACGTCTGTCATCATGGTGACAGGTAAGTGTGTTTCTTTCATTCACTTACCTAACAACAGAAACTGTAACAATTCCCGGATCCGTTGAATGCCGCTGCCGTACCCAGCGTCCTCGGTAACACTGCAGCCTACGCTTTAAACAGGCAAGCGATTTCAATGTATGTACTCTGATTTCATAGCTCTTGTCACTTATGTGATCGCTATGTGGTTGAGTTTCCTTGGCTCCCCGATAGTAAGTATCTATTGCACGTGATTTTCCGAAGTCGAACTGGTTGTCATTATCCATGTCTGCGTGAACGACCTCACGGCCCTTCTCAGGTCCATTGTCTGCTCTATAGCCTTGCGTTTCCCCTCTGCAAGCACCATCTCTACACCCGACGGCTTTCAACGGTTGGAGCACTGGGACATAGGTGCATTACGTGGATCCGTAAGCATCCACCGAACAACGTACTGGACAGTCCACTTTAATACTGTGTGCGAGTGCTGTCGTAACCTATCGCTTGATTTTCCGACAGCGCAGCAGCTACATTCCCGCTTTTCCGCTTCACTAACAAACATTTTAGCTACGACTTATCATTTATAACGCCATGCATTGGTCTTTACTAAACACAGTTGTAAAGCAAAAACTGAACAGGAGATAACCGATGCATTAACGGGTAAGTTACCTTCACTTACGCTGCAGTGACTCAATACTGCAAACGGAGACCAAACTTCATTTTTATTGACATCCAGCATTGCGTATTAACCTTGAGCAACGATACAAGAGGTGTGCAGTGCATTCTCACAGCAGCCGGTAAGCACGTTGTTTAGCGCTAACATTTTTGTTTGCAGTCTGCGGCCGCTGGTGTGGTTTATCTCATCCGCCTGTCTGCAAACCACAGCATTACTGTGGTTCCGATGTCACAGCTGTGCTCACTATGCTATTTCCAAAATCAACTTCTAGACAAGGTAGGTGACAATGGCAGACCAAAAAGTTTATCAATGGTGCAATTTGCACCTTCGATGGGTCAGTCGCCCGTATGCACCCTCTTCTCCAGTTGATGGGTGGCACCGCAATGAAAAATTATCAAACGTTTACCACCGAACTACGTTATCTTTCATTTCCTGGTAATTTTGTCTAAGACATTGATGACGTGAACCATACACTCCACTATCGGGAGGTGCGCTACATCGCTTCCATGTGAGTGAGTAAGTTAACCCCGCGTTGCGTTTATGCATATTGCTTTCATGTGTGTCTACGGAATAAATTTCCATTTACCATTCCTCAGTGTTCGCACGTTGTGGGTCAAGAGCGCCTCACGCGCTCCCCATGATGACGTGAATATTCGGAATCGGTACAGACGTCAGCGCACCATTTGTGTCTCTTTTTCGTTACCATTTCCACATTAGCACGATTACTCAGCATAATGCATTCAACGTAGTTGCATGCAATGACGGAAACAAATTAAAAGCCATGTGACTCCCAGTTATATCAGTATCGTTGACAAAGCCCATTACTTACGTTCTTTTTGTCTCAATGCCTAAGGTTACCACTGTGGCTTCCCTCCTGGCAACAATAATGCCCTCTATGCGACCTATATGGGCGTGCAGATGCATTCCCTTTTCATTCGTTAGCAGTGCTTACTATACCGCCGCTGCTGGGCCATTACGGTATTCGTACCCGCCCGTATTTAAGGATAATCGTTCCAACGACGGCGATTATGCTGCGTTCGATAACGACACCAATGCTCTGCGACCAATATAGCACTACTAATAAGTAGCCCTCAAGACATGTGCAGCAAGTATATGAGGCCTCCCTAGAGCCCATATGGCTGCAAATATCATGGAACCCAATTAGCATAAGTGAAGGCCGTTCATGTAGCATCCTGGCGCCGATCACATAACTGTCGCTGTAGGTCATAATTAGGCTTCTCTGTAGAACATACATAGGCTTACTAAGCGCCGTTCCTTTACCGCAGTGAAGTCAAAAATATCTACCTGTATAATGATCTTTATGACACCGCTGCTATAGAACACATGATACTTTTCCATGCATCGCTCGTGCAACCAATCGCGGCCAACACTGGAGGGCGGTTCAGTGAACAAACAAATGCCACCCGTGAGGCAATCATACGGCCTTACTGCGTAACCGTCACGTTTGCAGGAACATAAACCTACCTATAGTCTTGCGTACATATGTGGGCTACTTGTATGAAAACATCGCAAAATGTTCCTTGATTTTTTCCTTCTTCGTTTTGCCATCCTATTATTCCCTATGCTTCCTATAACTTCTGCATATACTAGGTGTGATAAATTTTCCTTAGTATTAATCATAAAACGGTATTAGCTTATTAATGAAATGCGTAACCTACTTACTTTACTCCTGACACCTTGATATGCACCATTAGAGATACCGGTTAAACTCCATGAAAACTGACAGGCACGTACTTAATTAGTTACTCATTTACGTACGGATAAGTTCACTTCTATCTCTGTAATGAAAAGAATGTATACGTTGGTCCACTGACGTCCAGTTGCGGGGATTTGCATTAGGTAATCATAGTGGGGACTAATAACGTGCCGTCCCCTTAAATGTCATAGAACTGATGATCAGTGTTACCGTAACACGCATACAAATGTATTTCTACATAAGGATATAAGCGTAGTTAGATTGGAGGAGCAATACCATTTCTAATCACGTTGAAGTTGCAAAATTGGGAATGCATATATTTGTAATTAAATATATGCATTACCTTTCAGACAGCATTCCGTATACATAAATGTACGCCTTATTAACCTATATATATATATATATATGGGATTGAGGTTAATGATGCGTACATTTATGCATACATAATGCAGTCTGAAAGTGAATGCATATATTTAATTACAAATATATGCATTCTAATTTTGCAACGTTATATATATATACATATATAAAGGTTTCATCAACCATTTATGTACCCTATGAAAGCCCATTCCGCCGTTATGCGCATTTATCCACCACATATTGACTAGGGACCGACATGCATCTTCACTTCTCCTTCACTTTAGCTCACTTAACTAACTGCTCCTCAGGCATTCGTATATGCAACTGACGCTTTCGCGTTACTTTTTCTTTATAAATACGCATTCAGTAACAAGTCCCATATGTAAATAGGTATGCGCATATCGCACGGTTATTTGCCTATTCGCGCCACATCCGTTTACCCCGTTATTTACATATTATTCTCACAGTCATTTCCGTTCTTTTCCACGTATTTCTCGAGGTACGCCAACCATTGTGCCCAGACTTTTCTTCAAAAAAGAAATCACGTAGGAGCACGTGAGATAAGCAAAATATTCATTTCCACTTCAATTTAAGTGTATTACTATTTAGATACGACCTTAAAGTGGCTATTCTGCATTTTCTGACTAGCTGAGTGCAATATTTACTTATCCAATAACCTAGATCCAATTTAGACCCATTTATGAAATTTGAAACTTCGGGCAGCTGGTACCAAGGTTACGGTAAACTATAGTACTATAAAAGCTACAGGACCCCGATTCCTTTATACATCCGCTACTGGATTATTTATAGTATTTGCAAATTAGTTAACTACATATCAGTATCCTACGCTACCATTTTACTCCCGGCTGTGCCGGTTGATCTAGCCCGCAAACCCGTTCCCGCCAGATGTGAGAGTCCTGGTCCCGGTCGATCCGTCTCAGTGTTTAGCGAGACAGCCATGTTCATGTGGAAAACAGATTAGAATTACAACACGTATACAATAGGAAAACGACCACAATAAAAAGGCAAAAACAGGGTAAAAAACGGGATTAAAACTGGGAAAACCGGAAAAATTACCAGTAAGCGCCAAAGACGCTTTCGCCAGTACCAATTTAATCGATCCAAGATATCTTGGATCAGAGAAAATTTGACAATAGTCAAATTTCGTTTCAAGTGTTTATGCAAACACTGTTTTCCACGTTATTTCAGCTGTAAAGCTCGATCAGTATGGCACGACAAAAAATCGAGTTACCGCGTAGTACTCACAGAGCGATTAGTACTCACAGAGCGTGGTAGTCGCAGACCTGGCAGGGTACTTTAAAGATAAATAAATAAATAAATAGTATATTCTCGGTAAAACGAGACACACCTGTAAAGGCGTGATCAAATATGCATGCAAGCATAGCTTCTGTGGAATGTTAAAACATTTCGTTTTAATGAAAGTTATAAAAGAAAAGATGTTGTCCGTATGAGTGAGCATACTGTCAGGTAATAGTCAGACCAAGGGACATTATGGCGCTGTGGCGCGCAAAAATCCGTCAAAACACAAGTTGGGGGTAATTTCGCCAGGTTGTGATCCGTGAGCACAGGAGCCTAAACAAGGCTTTTTGCAACCAATAACCATTACGAGACGGAGATGATCTGTGCTCCAACAAAGCATTCTTCATAGCAGACTTAGTTGCACAGGTTCGATGTAGAAGGCTGAGGACTGCGTCAGTGTGAAATGCTTAGCTGTGACTTTATTTTGTGGCGAGTCACATCCGCCACGTTGCATTGTTGTTAAGCGGACATTTGTGGCTTTTTATAGGGAGAACGCTTGCCAGGCGAAAACCCACCACGTCCTGGAACACTGCCGAAGCTTTCGTTGAAGAGTAGTGCAAGTCGGTTATGCATCGTATAGACCGATTTTGCATCCATGTACATATATCCATGTACATATCCATGTACATATATTATTCCAGGTGAGTAAATTGTTCTCTGAGTACGAGGCAAGCTAAACCCATTTGTTTAGACCCCATGAAGGTAGCGCCTCCGGAATGGCGGAATGAGCTCCATTTGGACCAGTGTGTGGTTTTCATTTCCTGGAGAAAGGACCAAGCGTTTTTAGGATGGGTCGGCCAGTCCCAGTGGATAAACCTTCTTGTTTTGGCGGATGTACCATGCACTACTATACAGGGCAGAGAACCGTAAAGGTTGGTGGAGTGGTCGAACAGGAGTGAAACAATTGACCTCTAGACTCTGAGATTTTAATCTGGTGTAACCTTAAAACTGTGTTTTAGTGTGCTAAAAAGCTATAACCCTATGCCGCCGATTCGAATGCTCGGCAATACGGTTAACCCAACGCTGTAAATTTGGTAAATTAATTAGACAAAGAAATTTTTACACCCCTATGTCCAATATTGCACAGTAAGCGCATTGTAATGCTAAGAGTCAAAATTAGGTCGCCTGTTTTCATGGATGCTGTATTTGACTAATTAGCAGTCTTGGAAGTCCGTTAAAATCATTGGATTTCCGCAACTTATACCGTAACAGCTTTCTTTTGTGACAAGCATTTTGGCATCGGCGTCCGTTAATAGTCTGTGGGTTATCTTTTATGTGTCTTCTCGGCGTCCTGTCTAGATGTTGTTGAACGCAAAACAGTACACAGACGAGATGTGCAGCAAAACGAATTTGAAATGAATGCACACATGTGTCCACTCAATCAGCTGGGCACGCTGTGTTGCAAAATTGCTAATATCCAACTGGCATTACTGTGCGTCTACGTATCGATGGGGTAACATCGAAGTGTGTAATGCATGCAGCTATATTTGCCTTAAATATGCATAATAGTAATGCAATATTAGTAACTAAGGTAGAAATTATTCACTACAAGGTATAAAAGATAAGCATACCATTTCTGAGCCCATTTATTAAAAATTCCTGCCGTCCACTTTTACTTTCGTAATGGACTATCTAATTGGTCTCCTATTGTGCCGATATTGTTAGCCTCGGAATTTTAATGTGAAACGCATTATAATTATAAAGAAATAAGTAGCACTTGGGGTTTGCGAGTTTTATATCAGTGGATACATCATAGCAAACATAATTAAGTGGCTTCTTTAACAGCGAAGATTTTGTAAAGTCATAGGAATCTTATGCAGCATTATTGTACCTATGAATTATCATTTCATCCAAACATATGTACAGCGAGCCCTCCCACTGAAGCGTGCTTTTGTCCACTCTCGGAGAAGCAAGAGGAGATGAAGATAAATGTCTTTATATGTCCATGGATATTGTTAACTAATGTTCTAAATAATTACCGGCGATTTTTAGTGCGTTAAATCCTTCTTTTAACCGTACTTTCTCTCAGCACAAGTGACTTTTAGCGCGCCATGTGTCGAATAATTCGTCACTGGGGTAGTACATATTTCCCAGTCTGTACTCGATTGCCGCGTAACTTTGCCGGAATATGCATCCCTTCAGCGAAAGCGTGTGCCGTCGTGTGAGTGTTGTAACTCCCTAAATGACCAGTCTTTTGGCCCTCAGCAGTGTACATGTACACCTTATGGAGGACCTTTTGGTCACCCAGTATATCTTCCAACGCTCCTTGAACTTCAGCAACGAAATTTCATGGTAAGGATATCGTAAACATGTAGCAGAAAGCCACATATTAATGATAATTACGCAATGCAGTAGCCGCAAACCCAAACCCTAAATTGATTTTGAATTACCAATTCTCCTCCAAACGAAACTTAATTAGGGAGACATTCAGCGAACAGTATGCGTTATCTGATGCTACCACAGCATTATCCTGAGTGCGCCACTATCGGAGTCTGTATACTACAAGCACAACCCTTGGAGTCAAATGATATTACAACGCACTAGGGTCCTATTACGTCGGCACCAAATGTGCCACTAATGGAGCCTATATACAAACGACCACTAGACTTCGAGCCGTATGCTATTAAAACCCAACTGGGTCCTATTACGCTGACACCAAATGTGTCACTGTTGGAGCCTATATACAACGACCACGAGACTTGAAGCGTTGTGCTCTGACAACCCACCTGGGTCCTATTACACTGGCAGCAAACGTGCCGCTAGTCCAGTTCATTGTTTAAAATGCTGTAATCCCAAATGAGCGCAGAAACCGATATGAAAACTGTGCATTGTATTTAACAAAAGGCAGCGAGAGAAGCTTCAGCGTTGTTCACTATATTCGTGCCTTGGACGCGCATGTCCATGGAAGGGTATCATTACACAATGTCGTGTTCATCAGCTAAAATATAATCGTGGTGCGGGTATCGTCAAGACCGGTTTTTTTATCGTCGGAATCCCGAAACCCCATTGCTCCCTACACAAATTGTTTCCATTGCCATTTGCCAAAACTCAGGTTGACTGTACTGCTCACCCTAGGAACA
>CALYDF020005742.1:0-14076 GCA_944474145.2 Dicrocoelium dendriticum | reverse complement strand
CGGCGGCAAACGGTTGCTAGCTTTGACGCACACTATAACACAGTTTTAAAGGTACACCAGATTAGAATGACAGAGTCTGGAGGTTAATTGTTTCACTCCAGTCAGACCAATAAACAAATGTCACCATCTTTAAAGTACCCTGCTATGCCTACGACTTAGTCAGGATTCATCAGCAACTGTTGTGGACAGCGCTACTGTTCGGAGATAAGCTGTATAAGTTGCGATGCTGCCTTATTCAGGTGAGTATGAAACTCAGAGCATAAGCAGTATTTTTGTCTGAGCAAATATCTCACGGGCCAGGTGTGTGTCGCTGGTAGGTCCACGTGGGCCGACCCTTGCACGGAGAGGATTTTTAGAACGTCGAGGAGCTTCTTGTTGTCCTTGGAATCAGCTATGGCCAAGCGTGGCAGTGTAGACCATAGGCAATATACATCCGTTAGGAATGAAATCTTCATACCACACTGGGGAGGTGGGTGAATTATTCATTGTATAATGGCGTAGAGTAGATGAGGATTCTTATACCATAAAGAAGTAGTCCACTGGTGAGGTGGACGGAGCATAACGCCATGGAATCGCAAGTAAGTTGTACACTTGCAACGAGAGGAAGTGGTAATTTCAGATGTGCAGAAAGTCATAAGGATTTGATCAAAATTGTTCTTACCCATTGAGGATACGGACCAAAAGCCATTCAGGAGGAATTAACCATTGGCGAGGTGGAGGGAGTAAAACGCCATGGCATCGAAAGTATTTTGATCATTTGCAGGGGATGAAGCTGTTTAGGTGTTTTTCTGGAGGTAATAAGGATTTAAACCCAATTGTTCAAAGCAGTGGAAGGTATGGATCAAAAAGCTTCCGTAGTAGCTAAGCTTCCAGACTCCTAGATTTGAAGTCAGACCACACTGGCGAGGGGTAAGGTCTCCAACGGATACTGAAGCATATGAAGGAACTGGTACCGTAAATAATGCACCGGCGCGTTGGACGAAACACAATGCCACGACAACGCTAGTAAGTTGAACGCTTGCAGGTAGACGCAGCTTCCTTGAGGTGAGGTTCCGAAAGTGAAAATGATTTGAACGCCGACATTCAAACCGCTAGATGTTGCGTAGCAAGGGGACATAATGCTTAAGGTGGTGGCATGAGCTATCCATATATGTCTGTAGGTCATATTGATAGGTACTACGATTCAAGTATGTTTATTCAGCAATTTTCCTGCAGCACTCGCGCGGTGACAAGGAAGGAAAGGTCACAGAAAAGAAGGACTTCGAACCTAAAGAAAGGGGTAAGGAGAGCTGGCGATTTTGAAACTTGCCAAACATTTTACCTCGTTTTATCCGCACGGCTGCACTGCTGATGCACTGCATATTCAACCAAGTTCTTTCTGAATCTTTTGCACACAGCTGTATGGTTGTCTTAGCTTAGTGGACCGGTTGGGTCAGACCCACCAGCAAAGAAGTTGCTCGATAAACTGTCTATTTTATTCCTTTCCATCAGGACTTTCATTTTTTCTATGAAAACATCTCGCTTGGGCTGGGCCTTAATTCTCTCTACAATCACAAGTTGCTGTCAAAGTACGAAAAAGCCAACGCGCGTCGAAACTGCGTCGAATGCGATGCAGAGTGTGCCATGGTTGCAATGAGTTATGAGTAGGTCGGGTTATGTGTGTGGCGCTTACGTGGCGGTGGCGCAAATGCTTTGGTACGGAGTTGCGTGTTTTTCTATATAGGGTCTGCAGCATGCTGTGTGACAAAACCGACCACTATCTGTAGTAGCGAACGCACAATGGCTGGCTAAAGATTTTGCTGTACGAATTAACTGGCGGGGAATTAGGAAACAGCGATTCCGTTCACAAAATACATGGATACAAAACAACATCGGTTGTTTGTCGTTTGCAACAACATTTATGCCATTGCGAAACATGGTAAGGCTGGTTATATAGCTGATAGTGGCCACCCACCTGTATAGCCGAATGAGTCTAAGAACTACGCGAACCGTCGCATCACGGAAAGTTCCAGTATCGTCCCCTTGCGTATGCCTACACAATTTGACAATCACATGTGGTCAGCAAATGATGTGACTTGTCCTCAGTCTGTCTGCGTTTTGCATGCATCATCAAGGTACAACGCGGCCGCACAATGCCATCATGTCCAAGTAGCAAGGATGGTGAATTCTTTTCCTGTTTAAGTCATTCACACACCATACTAGTAACATGGTCACAATCATTCGCAAAACTGTTAACAGTTTCGCTTGTGTATAACGCAGGTTGTTGCGGTCGGATAGCAAAATCGTTAAGATGCCTTGTCAAGTAGGTCATGGCCAGTTCTGTCCTAACAGTTCAGACGAATTCGCTGTGGCATTGGGGGATTACATGTACAGAAGAATGGATGAACGCTAACACCAAGCCACGCCAATACTACGGTTGGGTAGGCAACCAAAGTACGTAAGTTAACAATCGCACCTCTTCGTTTGCGTTAAAAGGCAAGTTCGATGTTGAGGTCAGCACCAGTATCGTCGCCAGATACCAAAACAATTGATTAATAGAGGAAACCTGGTTACACCAGATTCCTGGAGAAAAAGACGTTGGAAATCGTTTACCCTGCGGTTCCTGCCTTATCAGGTCAAAGGGCGGCAACCCGTGTGGCTCGATGAGGCAAGCGGGCGCACTGGAGGTCGTTCGCAACGGGGAGTAGAGCCCAGTTTACCTTCTCTACTAGCGTTGTCCAGAATGTACATGTTGTTGGCACCATGGTAAACGACCCCTTATAGATTTCCCCACTATAAGCGGAAGCTACAGCTAACGCAGATGCGCTTAGTGACAACGGCAAGTGCTAGCGGCCAATGTCCAAGCTTTTGCCTTGGAGTGTCTGTTGCAGCGCAAATACGCGCCAAACTGTGAGATCTGGAAGGTGTTTTCCAAGAAAAACAGTACGGCTAGGGTAGGTTTCTGCGTCTTGTCCCATACCCCCCGGTGTTGAACCCTGTCGACGGCACTTGGAGTGTCATACAGGCAAACCTAACGCGCAATCTGAAGAACACGTACGCAAAGATGCAATAAAAACATCCCAAGCGTCCTCAGCAAGTGTGAATAGCGATTACAATTTTTGGAGCAGGTGGTATTATAAACGTGCGACTATGTGACACAATAGCACGGTCGGCAGATAGTACAACATGTGGCCGGTAATAACTGCCATGTTAAACACTTGACAGCTTTATAAACGATGCCGTTTTGGATACATGTTTTTTTATAAACAGAATTGCTGTTTCGTACTTCATTGCTAGGTGTGTTGGTAGGGCGTCACCTGTTCTGCTTCTAATATACAGCTTCGAATCGGAAACACGGCGTAGGATCCAGTGAACGCGGTTTGCGTTTGTCCGTATAGTGTACTAGTTTCCGTTTCAGTGCCGTGAAACAGTGGTGGGGAGATAGAGGATTGTGCACACAGGCAGACACAGTGTGTGGTTATGAGCGATGGCTGGTCATTAATGGCGGATATTTTTCATAATTGAAGAGCAAGCAGTTAAGCCCTAGGACGCCTTAACACCCGGCCTGACCACTGAAACCTGCGGGCCTGAACACAATAAGCATGGGGACCGTTCGCCGGGCAAAGGAACGCGACCGATGGCGCACTGTTTAGCACAGCTCAATTATGATGCATGCGGTTATTAGTGAAGATAGATGCGATTTCTCACTCGCCTTTAGTAATTTGCGTCATCATCGTGGAGTCAACCAACAAGGTCGTTAGTTCCCGAAGGCACCGTGTAGAATATCCGTTCGGATAACAGAGTTTAATGCTCCGTGCTGCTTAGCCAACCGCAGTTAAAATATGAAAGTTATGGGTGCACAAACGACTGGAGGTGGAAGAGCGTTCCGCGGTTGGCTAACTAGGATGGAGAAGCAACATCGTGGAAAGTCTAAACGACTGCCATATTGCCTTAATTTAAGCTGTTTTTTCCAGTTAGTGTTTTGGTTAAGCTACAAAGCTTGTCGGCATACATGCCTGTGACCACTAAGTATTTGGTATACAGTAATGAACTCTTGTAATCTCCATCGAGCAACCCTAGTCACTAAAGTCGTTCTGGTAAAGAAGTTGGCACAAGCCCTTGACGACCTTCGTTGCCTTTCGTCTTTCGACTCACTGAGGTCGAGCTTTAGCAGGGCTGGTCAAGATTGGATGACATACTCGAATTAGGACGTAGGTAGGCATTTAGCAACTGTGAGAAGAAGGACGGACCATAACTTTTGAGTGCCCATCGCAGGAGACCAACATACTGGCTGTCTCTGTTAAATCAGACAACGGCTCTCGAGAACAACAACTAATGGTTAAAACGTGCTGGTAGGTTTGTTGGTCTCTAGATACTTAATGAATCAAGCAAAACATGGTTTTCTACAGGCCTAGTCAAGTGTGAATTTCCAAGTGAACTTTTTAAACACACAAAATTGGATGATGTTGTTGTAAAGTCCGTGGTAATTACTTATCTCAATATGCGTCAACCAATTTCACTGGGTTCCACACTTTAATTTGCGAAACGGATTACAGTTTGCTGACATCTTACAGTTGATTATGTCTACCCACCTCCACGAGCAACCCACCATGAAACCTAGCAGCTTATTTATGCCAACAGCGCAGTTTCTAACGCTACCTACTTGCCCAAACTTATGAGCAAATATTTCAACCTGCCACTGCTTAACTGTCTACTACCTGGACCCGCGGCAGAAAAGAGACTAAACGAATTGGTGTACTGTGTCCACTTCAATGGCTGCATCACACATGCCAGTCGACAGGCTAGAAATGTCAATACCCAAGATTTGCTATTCACTATGAGAAGCCTTACGCTTGCCCACTTAATGACAGTCCACTGCTGTGCTGCGATCACAACATGGCATTTCGTAAAGTGAACATTAAACGAACTATGCACTAAATACAAATTTAAACACTTACTTGTAACATTAACCGAATTGTTTGAAATGCTGTTCAGGCACTTATCCACACTATGAATTGGGAATCATCATTCTGAATTAACAACCAGACTATGACAGTTGATGAATTCATCAACCACATTGCTCTATGTGTACTTAGGTACTAGTAGCTGTGGTAAAAAGTCGCACCTATAAGCAGTGGGGCAAACATGCACAACTGAACAAGGCCAAAAGCTGACTGAAGTAACTTAGGACATGTTCTCAAAGTGCCAACCTTTTATCTACGCAACCGTGCATATATTAAGCTACAGTAAAGCAATAACGGCTGAAGCAGTGTTCAAGTCACAGACGAAATACATGCGCTTAAAAATCCTGCAACCTCAAGGTTACTGACATGTCTATTTATGACCAGAAATCACAATCCGCATCAAACGATTGAAACATTGCATTGGCCTTAATACGACTGTGTATAACCGAGTGCATGATTGGTCAATCGGAAGCAGTGCCAGTTCTACATCACGGACGGAAGCACCCCAGGAATTGGTGGGTGTTCGTCTGGCAAGCGTTCTCCATATAAAAAGCCACAACTGTCTGCTTATCGACACTGCGACCTGGCGGAGATGACTCGCCGCTGAATAAACTCACAACCGATAAACTCGTGCTAACAAGTTGCTCAAATTCAACATTTTTGAGCATGACTGAATTGGCGTACTTTGATGCACGCAAGAACAAACTATTTATTTATTTCCACACTCCATACAAGCTCATGGAATTTGTGTACATATTGGTTTCAGCCCACGCTTGCACGGCATCTAACAACAGGCTAGAAATATACGTTCATTCGTTTATTTAGTAAACGATGGTCCAAAAACGCTCGATAGATTTGGTTTATGAGTGTTGTTTAATTTTTAGTTAACCTCCTCCTTTATCATTGAGTCCACTCGTCCCACTCGTCCCAACCCTTACTCCCCAGAAGAGCGAGGCAGCTGCTCTGCAATGCGCTGGTGACGTAAACAGAGGTATAGAACGCTAACACATTCGTAAAACGCTCGGCGCAGCCAGGCCTAGATGGTACTCTTTCAGCTGTCCTAATATACGGTGGTGAACATATTTCTAGCTTTCAGCTAAACATCTCCACCCGGTTGCTAAACACCAGCTTCTAACCACCTCAGTGAAAGCACTTAATCACACTGCAAAAGTGCAAAGGGCAAGCGTAACGAAATGTCAATCGATTTTGCATCTCAATATCATATTGCGAAACTGATAATTACCGTCCGTTCGAGCAGACCAAGTAACAGATACAGATTTGAGGAAACCTTTGGTTGACCAAAATACTGTGCATTCGCTCCACAACACAACCATCCTATAGGACACCATTTCTGTGGAAAGTACCGAGCTCAAGACATCAGTATACTTGGGTTCTCTGCAACCGAAATTTCGGTTTAAAACGCTAGAAGAACGTTTATCTCAAAAAGAAGAACGTACACCGAAAGTTTAGGGGTATGGTGCGATGTGGTATTTGCGGATAATTACTCAGCCTTCTGACTGGTCTCCGGAGGAGCTTTTTGATTCATGCACTGGAAACTGGAGAAAATCAATTTTTATACGTCTCAAGGGGCACGTACCTGTCCTATTTAGACGCATATTTTTAAGACCTTCTGGAGAAGCGCGTATGTTACCAATTACAAAATTAGCTAAAGGAGCGCAACTGTGTGATCGGACTCAAGCTAGCCAGGTATAGAACGCCTACAGAATGGCTTGTGAAACGGTGGCATTCCCTCCTGAAAATTAAACTGGACCACATCAAGTTTTGGCCTT
This sequence comes from Dicrocoelium dendriticum, assembly GCA_944474145.2. NCBI lineage: Eukaryota > Metazoa > Platyhelminthes > Trematoda > Plagiorchiida > Dicrocoeliidae > Dicrocoelium > Dicrocoelium dendriticum. Next base: position 7,343 of record CALYDF020005742.1, on the reverse strand, counting down.
CTCATAGGCCACTTTCCTGTTCAGTTAGCCCATATGTTTTATTACGCTGATAAGGAGAGAAACGGTACTTTTATTTAAAACACTTGTACTGACTCAGTGGCATTACATTGGCAAAAAGAATAATTGTATATTTTTGCACGGCATTAATTTATATGCCTTTTTCATGCAGTCGCATACTGTTTGGCAGCCGCGGTTGACCATTGGAAGTTCACCGAATCAGCTGGACTGAGGTGACCATAAATAGTCAAAATGTGCTCATAGAATAAGTGTTCTTTTGTAGTTATGGCGACGTGGTAACCTTCTAAAGTCAGAAATGAATCAAATACCTGACTTACAAGATTTCGGAGCTACTACAGGGATGTGCGGCTTAAAACCCCTCCTACTAATAATCTACAAGCAACATCCCTATTCTACTGGAAATTTTGCTAAAATTTGACATTATTAAGCCTCACCCGGCTCTGAAAGGTTTCAAAGACTTTACCGGACACAATAAACAATTTGCCAATAATTTGTTCAGGAAATCAGTGAGTAAACTAGAGTACATTCGACTGTCATTTTGAGAGTTAATGGAACCACCAGACTTCAAACACTGCTAGCGGAACTCAATGGCCTAGTGATCATGGCGACAGCCGCCAAGCACTATGCCCCGAGTTCCACTCCTAGCTCAGCTATCTCCATCTAATGAGTCTAAACAAAGACGAAACCGTCGGTCCTGGAGTGCAGGAAAAGGAGAGAGCCACACCGAAACCCTGCTACCCCCAATCTTATCTTAGGAATTTGAGACTATAAACTCATATTATAATTTCAAGCAGCTAAGTCGCAAGAAGTAGGTTTTTAGAGGACTGCTCCATTTTGTTCGTTCTTATCGATTACAAACTATGTAACCTTGATAGATGAACAAACAAACTGTGAAATATTGTAAAGAGTGATCGAAACTAGTTTGGCGCGTGGTTGAATTTAAATCGTTTCTGACGGCACCTTTTCCGTCTGCCTTTCAGAAGGACACTCCTGCGCAATTATTGAAGAAGGACAAAACCTGAAGAGAACAGTTGACTGTAACTTTTCTTTCACCCCTTCCTATGTTACTGATCCTTTCTTATAGAGCCTACGTGTTGCGTAATAGACGTTCCGTCTCAATCCCTGGACTTCTCCCTTGTCTGTATGTTATAATTGGCGACCCTGCCAGGATCAAGAAATAATGGCAAAGCCAGGTAAACCATCCGATGAAGAAATTCGGCCGCTGACCTCCGATCCGGGGGTAAGGATTGCTTTTGCTTTGGAATCCTTGTCGGACGCCATGCAGAAGATGACAACAAACCTGACACCCGCTCCTTCCACACCCCCGTTACCCCCTCCGGAAAAATTTTTACCAGGCACGCCCTATCTCCGATGGGAGAAACAAGTGCAGATGTACATCAAGCACTTTCCAGCCCAACAACGCGGTACTGTTATCATGGGCCTACTAGCAGGCGAGGCATTTGACAAAGTTATGGATAGTAAAGTGTTGGATGGAGAAATCACCATGGAAACGTTCGCTGCTCTTCGCCGTATCTTAGATCGGCCCGGCCTGCCCGACGAACTGCGCAAAGTTTTCCATGCCCGGTATCAAAGACCGGGAGAAAACGTAGAAACATTCGTTCGCGAACTTCGGAGGATGGCCGTAACTGCCTACGCAGATGAAACGCAAGAACAACAGGACGAGCGCGTTTTAGAGCAGTTGCTCGAGGGCATCCAAACTCCCTCGGTAAAAAGGGAGTTTCGTTTACGACGCCCTACATGTCTTCAGGCAGCCCTAACAGTGTCAGATCAACTAGAGCAAGTGGACGCGTCCATGGGCCCCATGGAACCATGTTGCGCGCTGAAGCGATACAGTCCCACTAGCTTCCAGCCACCAGAACGAAGAAATTGGAATCGCTTTCCGTATCAATGGGATTACTCGCGACGTCCAGTACAATCGAACTTTCGAAGGCCCCGTCCTCCCCCACCAAGAAGAAGAAATTCCCCGCCAAGCCGTGGCAGCCGAAATCGTCAAGGTGAGTGCGACCATGTGAAGTCAGTTTTCATTCCCGCTGTCACATGTACAACGTCCGCATTCTCATTAACGGTAGAGCTAATCATAGCAGGAGTGCCACTGGTAGGTCTAATTGACACAGGGGCATGCAGGAGCTTAGTCCGAGCTAACATAACCAAATCTCTGACAGATTGTGTGTGGACACCATGCCGCTATCGTCTGACCGCTGCTAATGGGGAACCCCTGTCTGTTCGGGAATCTATCACTGCTCAGGTACACATTGCTAATGAGAAGTTCCGCCACGAGTTTATTGTCGCTGATAACATCCCATTTTCGGTAATCATTGGAATGGATTTATTGAGGCGTCTGAGATGTCACTTAGATCTAGACAAATGCCAGTTGATCACCGAAAGTTGCGTTGTATTGCTCAGACAAGGCCAGGCCGACAGTCTTGAAACGTTTACGATTTGTGGGAGCTCCTCTGACGAGGAACACCGGGTAGACACGTTTATCCGCTCTCTCGAATTGCCAACGGACGAGCGAACGTTGGGAAAGCTCAAAGAAGTGCTGCTAGCCCACTCTGATGCATTCGCCTGGCAGACTGGAGACCTGGGCCGCACCAGCGTCGTGAAACACCTAATCGACACGGGGAATACGACCCCGATTAAGACTCACCCAAGACGGATCCCAGTGCACTGGCAAGGCGAGCTGCAAAAGCTCATAGGCGAGATGTTGAAAAAGGAAGTTATACGACCCTCTACTTCTCCATGGGCAGCCCCAGTCGTCTTGGTAAAGAAGAAAGACGGTGGTTTTAGGCTGTGTGTTGATTATAGGCGGCTAAACGAAGTCACGCGGAAAGATGCATACCCACTGCCCAGAATTGATGACCTTTTCGACGCGCTCGGAGGATCAGCTTATTTCAGCACGCTAGATTTGGTGTCTGGTTATTGGCAAGTGGAGGTTGAAGAGAGTGATCGAGCGAAGACAGCCTTTGTAGTCCCTTCAGGCCTTTATGAGTTTCAAACAATGCCTTTCGGCCTATCAAACGCTCCTGCAACGTTTCAACGCCTTATGCAGAAAGTGCTTCACGATTTAATTCCTCACAAGTGTCTCGTCTATCTGGACGATGTCATCGTACATGGGAGAACGAAGGAGGAACATCTAAGCAATCTAGCTGAAGTGTTAACGTGTCTAATCAATGTAGGTTTGAAACTCCAACCAAAAAATGTCGCTTACTACAAGAAGAAGTTACCTATCTCGGACACATCATCTCTAGGGCAGGCATCCGGACAGATCCGCGCAAGACAGATCAGGTAAAGGCGTGGCCAATCCCTACTAATGCCGAGGAGTTACGCAGTTTCTTAGGACTGGCGTCATACTACCGTCGATTCATAAAAGGGTTCTCGGAAGTCGCAGCCCCTTTAAACGCGTTGTTGCAGAATAATCGCAATTTCGATTGGACTGTCGAATGTCAAACGGGCTTCGATCGATTGCGTGAGTCTCTGTGTACCGCCCCGATGTTAATCTTCCCCGACTTGTCACCACACGCTGGGGAGTTTATTTTGGACACGGATGCCAGCGATCAGGCCATTGGAGCGGTTTTGTCACAAAAAGGGCGGGATGGCATAGAGAGAGTGGTTTCATACAGTAGTAGAAGCCTTACGTCAAGAGAAAGAAATTACTGTACGACAAGGAAAGAAATGTTGGCGTTGGTGTTTTTCATAAAACAAAATCGGCACTACCTTTTAGGAAGAAAATTCGTAGTACGGACTGATCACCAATCACTCAGGTGGTTGCAGAACTTCAGGGACCCTGAGGGGCAGATTGCTCGATGGCAGGAGCAGCTACAGGAGTATGAGTTCGAATGTCACCATCGGCCTGGGAAACTACACGGCAACGCGGACGCGCTATCGAGGATTCCTTCTCGAGATCACGGAAATTGTCCTTCCTGCATTACGCAACACGTAGCGCTAGTCAACCTACAAAAAGCCGAGTATGGTCGTTGGCAAGAAGCACAGGCTTCGGACCCAGACATATCACTTATCTACCACGAGCGGCGCTCGGGAAGGGACAAACCAGCCCCGAAAGAAATGGAAGGGAAAAGCTACGAAGCTCGGTGCTTGTGGGCGATGTGGGATAAACTCGCCATCGAAGAGGGTGTGTTGGTCTTCGATTTCGGCCCCACGTACCTGAGGAGGATCGTAGTTCCACAGGCGTTAGTTACGGAAGTGCTGTCGGAACTGCACCAACAGCTGGGACACGCTGGAATCAATAAACTCGAATCGGCGGCGCGTCGACGATTTTGGTGGCCGCATCAACGAAGAGACATTGTCAACTTCTGCCAAACTTGCGAAAGATGCGCGACGTTCAAAAATCCGCCTATTGCCCATAGGGCGCCATTACAATCCATGACAGCAGGTTACCCGAACGAAATAGTTGGAGTAGACCTCGTTGGTCCACTACCGGAAACGCCGAGAGGGAATCGCTACATTCTAGTCATGGTAGACTACTTCACCAAATGGTGCGAAGCCGTGCCAATCGCGCAGGCTGATACTCTCACTGTGGCAACAGCGATGACTAACCACTGGGTTTGCCAATGGGGAGCGCCTGGGCAATTGCATTCCGATAGGGGATCATGTTTCGAAAGCTCACTGGTCCAGGAGATGTGCAGAGCACTTGGTATCGATAAAACGCGAACAACGGCCTACCATCCACAAGGGAACGGACAGGTTGAACGTACGAATCGGTCGTTGAAGTCACTCTTGAAGGCGTTCGTGGACCAGAACATTTACGAGTGGGACACGTTGTTGCCTAAATGCTTATTGGCCTATCGCAGTACGGTCCACTCTTCTACCGGACAAACGCCGTCGTTTATGTGGACGGGTAGAGAAGTTCGGTTGCCCTCGGATGTCCGATTACCGAGATCACAACAGGTGTACCCGTCGGTCGCTGAATACGTCAGTAAGCTCCTTGACTCCGTTCGACGCACACACGAAGCAGCACGCATTCACTTGGCGAACGCTCAACGGCGACAGAAGGAATACTACGACAAGAAGGTCTTCGGTGTCCCGTTGAAAGCAGGCGACCTCGTATATTTGCATCAGGCACCGGTATCCGGAATACCAGCGAAGCTGCATCGTGAGTGGGCTGGCCCCTACGTGGTAGACCGAATAATATCTGATCTAACTTGTGTGATTAGGGACCCAAAGAACGCCGTCGGGCCGCACATGGTCGTACACTTTAATCGGCTTAAACCTTTCCATATCGAACCTGAGCATTCGGATGAGGAGCACCACAATGAGCCACCGACAGAAGTAGCCACCGAAGTTGAAGTACCAGCTCAAGGGGGCTTTGGTGTGGCAACGGGGACGTTGCCTACATAGAAGGGGTGCGGTGTAAAGAGTGATCGAAACTAGTTTGGCGCGTGGTTGAATTTAAATCGTTGCTCTGACGGCACCTTTTCCGTCTGCCTTTCAGAAGGACACTCCTGCGCAATTATTGAAGAAGGACAAAAACCTGAAGAGAACAGTTGACTGTAACTTTTCTTTCACCCCTTCCTATGTTACTGATCCTTTCTTATAGAGCCTACGTGTTGCGTAATAGACGTTCCGTCTCAATCCCTGGACTTCTCCCTTGTCTGTATGTTATAATATGATCTTGAATATCCAAGCGCTATTATTACCAGGGTAGGTTTAAAGCCACCATCATATTTTTAAATACACAGCGACAGTCTTTCGCGACCGATAACCATGGTCTCCAGTAGTTTAATAATTTAAAGTCGCCGATCAGGCAGTGGCACTATGAAAGAATAATCAGGCTTGACTCAGTGCCCGGTGGTAAGCAAATGCGTTGCAGCTGCTAAAATAGCCAGCTATTCTAATAAATAAATAAAGCTTTTATTTTCGACAAGGCGAGGCGCGCCTGTACAGGCATGGTCATTTTGACATAAAGCTGCATGATCACAAATGTACAAAAATTCGATATGTTTGCCAAAATAGTGTATGTTTGTGTAAGGAGTAGGTAAGTATGTAATTGTGTGTGTTTTGTCCTATTGCATTCTTTCTCATATAAAAGTCTAGTGAGCCATGAGTGAGGCCACTCGGGATCACTACAGAAGCGACGACGGGTTCTGCAGAGAAGTACTCAGAACCGGCGCAGCATTTGTAGGTACGCTGCATTCGATATACAGACCGCGTGCTTGTACGCTAAGTCTCTTTATTTCAGGTGGTGGGTTTTCAATTTTGCCTAAATGCTTTTCTTTCTTATATAAATGTCTACCTGTACTCTATTCCATTAACTTGCACACCTCGCTTAAGCCAATTGTATTCGATTTCCATAACCTTTTTGTTTTCGTGGCATTCCGTAAAGTATACTTTCTGACCTGGTGAACTTATCTAGGATTCGTTTGTAAACAACTTATTTCATATGCTCATTAACTTAAGGTTTATATTACCGTTTTCTTATGCATTAATCGAGTTATTTTCTTTGTCTTTCTCTCAAGTGATTGGCTGTTGTTTGATAAATCCGGTGTGACTGCGCTTGATGTGCATGTTGACAAGGTGCCTACCTGTTTATTACCCACTACCTCGTCCGTACTGGCTCCAGGAGACAGTTGGTCGTTGCTGGAGGGGACGGGGTGCACGGTCCTTGTGGCCGTGCTAGGCTCGAAGAGTGGTTCCATGCAGTCAGTGTGGAGCGGACTACGGTCCAGCCACCGCCTTGTGTGCGATTGATTTCCCAAATACCGTGTGCTTGTGTTTGTCTGTGAAGGAGTGTGGGCCGGCTCTGTTGATGAAACGTGGCTCCCATCCGCATGCCTCCCGGTCTTATTCCTTCGGGTTTACACTGGACATGGAGTGTGTAGATGGAGCTGTGTGTGGTGCAGCGCAAGCCATCCATGGTCCCTCTGTAGGCGAATGCGTCCTGTGGCTGACCACAGTGACAGGCAAATCCGAAACCGGATGCCGCCAACCATGTAGCTGTGCAGTTTGTTTGTGTAATTTTGCTGCTCTATTCTTAAAGGTTTGATATCCTCGACAATATGCAACTGGAAGGTTGGTGTCAGTGGTTGTTCTGAAGATTATAACGTGCTCCAAGTCGAATTGGTGACCTTCGGCGTCCATTTGCAAGGACAACAAAAAGTCGGCAAAATAATTATTCAGCTCGGAGAGGAGTGCAAAACCCACATGCACTTCCGGAGGTACGGATATTCTGTACCATTTCAAAACAAATAAAATATTTCAATCTAAAATATTTCGTTCTTCGTATGTTAAAAACAAAATTTGCGTTTGCTAGACAACCGGTTGATGTAAATATGGTGATAGACAACTTT
>CALYDF020005741.1:0-14105 GCA_944474145.2 Dicrocoelium dendriticum | reverse complement strand
TTTTAAAATAGCAAATTTATATCATGGATTGTGTTATTACATTGAAAGTTGGTACCCTTTATTGGATGGGCCTAATACATAATAACTCAAAAGATGTTTTTTTACAAGTAATTGCTTTAACGATAAACTCAAAGTAGTCTATCTATATGTGGAGATCTATTATGCTTCCTACTAAAATTTTGGAAGGTAGTAATCCAATCCCGTTTGCACATCTACCATAAATCTCGATAAGTTGACAAAAAGTCAAGATGACTTTCACAAGAGAGCGACACGTTAGAAAAATCCGATATTTGTTATGAGGGATGAAACCAGATAAATTGCCGTCTACATGACTATCATGGACCGCATTTGTCGCTAGTCCTGACCCAAAACATTGTCACATCATCACTTCGTCTCTTCTGAGCTGCAACCAGACGGTTTACATTTGACCTATGCTGTCAGTCTAGGCGCGTCGGCACAATTTTCAGGAAATGGTATTTAGACAAAATGACAATGCCATCTGAATTCCTGTGCCTTTTAAGACGCGAACGCACGACACCTTGTTAAGCACAATGGTTAGCGGAAATAGTAAATAGTATTAAAATGTACATTGGTAAAATATATATAGTGATAAGCTTACGGAAAAGCTTACATCTTTTTGTGCACAATTTTAGACGCTATGCATTTTGTTTTATTTTATATTACATTTTAAATTGTGCAGTGTCATTATGTGTGTGCCCATTTGCGGTTAAATGGAAACACGAACGAATAAGGATGATTTAATTTTTTGTGTTTAAAACGCACATGCGCATTCCAGGTGATTGATGTGCAGCAGTATTAGCAACGGGAGGCGATCGGCCAAAGGTAACATGAAGCTATTGTTGATGGGAAGTTTATAGGTAAATGAGCAATTGCATACATCAAGCTTATTATAATTTTAGGTCTATAAATCTAAATTTAATTTACAATTTGTCACAAAGATCAGCAACATAAAAAATAAGGTAAAATGAAGTAAATTTGAAAACAGCTGGCAATCTCTCCAAATTTCGGCGATTACTCCTTTGGTCTAACAATTGTACCTAGGATATACGTTATCCCTTATATCGTTAAAGAGAAGTATATCTTACAGTGTCAAACCTAAGAGCTAAACATCTGCCTTCATGTTTACCTGATCCATCACGTAGTATTGATGCACAATGGTAGTACATTCCAAGTTCTGATAGTTCGCTGATCTGATAATAAAATAGATTAAATGATGTGTCGATCTATGGTATCCTAATTGCAACATGCTGTTTTTATTTTCCCCAACATGCATTAGACTCGCTGTCAGCTGTAAATGGATTATTCAGCTTATGACCGCAAATGAAACAAGAAAATGAATATTTGCTGATATATTTCTGTTATATCTGACTAATGATGAAGAGCAGTGGCGTCACAGTTATAGCACTTTTCGCAAGTCATCTCGCCTTCGTTTACGCGAATATATGGTCAGTGATTGACGATTGCATCATTCACCAAACCGGTAAGAACTATGATGCATAGAATTATGTTAACCGTGTTCAATATTTGTGAAATATATGTTGAACTATTATATACATCATTGGCAAAACCAACTAAGTACACATCTATGTCAGTTGGTAAAAATAAACTAAACCAGCATTCACAAAACTGCAAATGGATAAGAGCTATAATTAACAGAGAAATAACACTTATTTGTCAATGCTTACTATCACCGGTTAAAAAGGACTTAATCTAGTGTGCACTCAATAAGTGTTACAAGTTGCTTCCAAAAAGTTTCAAAGAAAAACGACTAATATCCTTTTTTCAACAAACACGATTTCCCAAAGCTGTCAGATATTTGTAAAATTCATTATTTTTAAATTCCTACGTAGCAACATACAAGATATATTAAACAAAAATTGGAAATCTCAGCTGCTAAGTTAACTGACTTTTAGCCTAAGCCTACGAACCCTTTTAAAATGAAGGCACCGTTTGTGCACATTTGCTCTTTTAGATAGGCAATAAATCAATTCACATCAACAAGTACTAATAGATTTAGCAATTCAGAAAAGCAAAGCTGCCGAGTCACTCGCTAAATAGTTCGTGCTTTTCTTGAATGCTTATATTAAACCTAACCATGTCCTACAATTATTGATGTAGGCTGAGATCTTGTTGACAGATAAAGCTTTTATGTTAAAATTTCGTGCTAACTGTTGGCGCTGTTGCATTTATGTAGCCTAGCTACTGGATAATTGATCATATCAAAAATTCTAACATTCGGTAAAGACGTATTCAGCAATGTGCGTCAAAAGTAATAAATAAAATACACATGACCGTAGGTGAATTTGAATGTGTGTTTGAACAAACTGTTTGTAATGTGCACCGATATTATTCGTAGTCTTGATGAGTACAGAAGGATATCTTTACGCTTCAATAGATGTAAGCAATGTTTCTCTCAGGATTATTTGATTGGCAAATGCTGCATATAAAAAATATGAACGTGTTAAGACAGTTGGTGAAGGGAATATGGGAAGATAACTTTTTGCAACTAAACACATTAAAAAAAATATGGCAAAGAGCGAAATGAAGATAGCATATGACTAATCGCATGCTGCATGTAATAAACTTATTTTCCGTTATCAAAGGAGCCTGTGGGATGAATGAAATGAAAGTTGCAAAGATGATATCGATACAGTTAAGACGTAAAGGACCCACAAACTGGAACATACTTATTGGCGCATGCATCAAAATTGCAGCTTCTAACTCTCTACGAGAAAAAGATTATTTAAAATGCATTATTTTGTGAGTCACCAGAATTTTCACCTTGGGATGTCCAGAAATTTTAAACTAAAATACTTAGTAAACATACTTAGAAAGGTATGGAGGAAAAACGGCTTAAAATGTCACAAAATATCCCTAACAATATAGGTATTATTTTGCATTCCATAGCTATCCGAATGATGAAATATGTGGACTACAGGAATTCGTAAATAAATAAAATAACAATTAAGAACATCCTAAAACACACAAGCACACAGTTATAACCATCGTGCAACATACCATCTTCTAGACGCCCAGTAGTATATTTTTTGTGATTATTGGTCAATGTATATGGGGGAAGCAATCCAATGGAAATGCTAAAAACCATTATCGAATTTACATTTACCAAGTGTTTAACCTCTAGAAATTCCATTTCTTCGTTCCTTGTTTTCAAAAGCGTAAGTACAAATTTATTGCTAGTTAGATATTATTTATTTAGTATGTTGGACGTTGAGAAAAAGTAAGATATTGGACAGGATGTGTTTAAATTTTAAAATGTTTGATTATATATTTTTGCACGCTTTTAATGATAGTTTCGACCTTCCAATTACAAAGTACTAAATTGCATGTCGTTTCGCCAAATTTAGTTAATGGCAGGAAATTGATCCATCATGCAACGTATATATATTTTGTAGGAAGTTAGTGAGAAAATGTTATTGCCAAAGCAATTATGAGCAGCTACTCAGAGCAGCTCCACGGATTTGCAGCAAGTTTCTACAATATATTCAAATGCAACACCAATAGATTCCATGCAATCGTCAAAAGTAAAATATTAACTGTCACCTGCAATCAAAGACTCAAGATCAATCACTGTGTGGTCCATGTGTTTCCTATAGGTGAGGTGCATATTACCGCGAAAGTCTTGTTGCATATTTCATCCATGAAAGAACACAAAAATATGGTTTATTATCAATAAAATTTTATCGATGATTTGCAGAATAAGCCTTGCAATGCTTTTCGTTGGAGACTACATAATTGCCGAACATATTTCGTTTCTCAATACACCCAACATTTCCGTCGTGCGTTACATGCACTTGCATAGCTAATTTACAACGCATCGTTTAAGACGCGTGCCAGGATTTAGTCAATGGTTTCAACATAGCGGCTTTCATTTTTGCATAAAGTATTGTGAACACAATGGTACTTTTGCCTGCATCCATATCATTATGTGTATTAAACACACAAATATTGGACTTGTGGATTCGAGCAATCAATGTCCGCTATATTGCAAGTCTTTCCATTAATTTAAACGGATTATACTTGTGCTTGTTTTATATGACTAAATTGGTGATTTTATTGATTTCCCCTCGGTAATTAGCACTTTTATGTTCCGCTGTATCATCTCAATAAAAAACAGGTTGCTTAGGAATTTAAGTATTCACATCACGTTATTGGCAATGTAGATTACTTCATGATATTCTATGCGATTACTAATAAGCCACTCAAAATGACATCCTGTATAAACTACATCCTCTTTTATAAATTAATCACTGATGTGGCCCTTACCTACCTGACGTCAGAGACCTTCATATATTTTTTAATATTATTATATATTATTTGCTTCAGACACGTTGGCATCGCGCAGGACCGTAGTCATCAATGAGCAACTAGCTATTAAATAGTAACGAAAATGAGTCCCCTTCAACCACTTCATTAAGGCAGTAGGAAGACATATGTTGCTTTATGTTAACATTTCGATTGCTCTCGTCAGTCGCTAAGCAATACAGGCAAGACAAAACACGCAATATATAGGGTCCACACTTAGTAACAAAGATGATAAGAAAGATACGAATGATAAGAATGACGTAATCAGGTCCAAGGCAATCTAATTGATTGCCTCAATTGTTTCTGGGCACAGACCACGGGACAATTCAACCTTATCAGTATCGCCTCGTCAATTGCCAACACCCTCGGGTTCCTGTTGCGCAACAACACCTTGAATGAATCGAATGGGTTCACCTGGTGACGAGTGGGCATGAGGTGTTTAGTGATAGACGAAGCAGGGTTCCGGTTCATTCTTTGGTCCGCTCCGCCTTGGTCAAACAGCAACGGCCTTAGCCACATTGGGAAGTGTTCTGCCATCCTTTGAGCCAGCCGGCGACCAGTCTTGCCTATGTAAGTGTCACCGCAACTGCAAGTGAACGTATAGATGATGATAGAGGCCGAACTGATTGGCGAGCTACTCGGACGGCTCTAGGAAGGAATCCTTCGTGTAGTGTGGATAAGTCGTAGTTGTGCGGTAGATTAGGTGCGCGTTAGAGCGGACCTGAGCTTGTGACCAACTTCATTTGCCACGTGATCCCACTTGAACGGCAAGAATAAATAAATATCATTCTTCTCCGCTGTTTGTACCGACAGTTTCTCCTTCGGGGGTCTTCTATGAATCTGAATGAATTTTTCCGGATACCCATTGGCTAGCAATTCCGGTATAAAAACTCTTCTTCAGCCTTGAGCAAATCCGGACTGCAAATCCGCCTGGCTCTGTAGAAGAGAGTTTTTACGAGGCCAAGCTTGTATACGACTGGGGCGAAGCTGGAAAAATGTAGGTATTGTCCAACCTTAGGTCCCTTTTATCTACACAGTGCGCTGCAGTGTGCCATCGCTCCTTCTTTTGATGAGCACGTCCTAAAACGGCAGTCTGTTCTCTTGTTCCATCTCCTATGATACAGAAAGGTTAGGATGAATTGAGTTCCGGAGCACATAAAGACGTTCAAATTGATCCCCATTGGTGAAGACGAGAATATCGTCTACATAACGTTTGTAGAGCTTGGCTTGACCAATGCAGGCAGCAGCTTTCCTTTCATTCATACCTAAAAAGATACCTGCCAGAACTGGTCCCAAAGCACTACCCATAGCGACGCCGTCAATCTGTTTGTATGCCGTCCCTTTTAAACTGGATTCGCACATTCTCAGTGCACAACAACTCCAGGGGAAGGATCACAGAGAGGTTATGACTCAAAAGAAACTTTATGATAACTTTATAATAATTTATGATAAAGGTCTATTTCTTCGTTTTATACCTTGCTCATTTTATCTCTATATTATGCTGCGATAGTAGCCCTTAATACTTATATTATTACATCGACAAGATTATCAGAATGTCTATGTATGAATAATACACATCATACCATTCGCGCTAAGTTTAAAGTAACGGAGTGTTTTACGATATCGATGATATATCCCACAAATGCTTGTTTATGGTAGCTTCAGACATCATTTCCATATATGTTAAGTTGCATAGAGAATGGTGAAAAAGTTTTGACCCATGACACTTTATGTCTGAGCAGTACGCTTCCGCTCGCTTAAATGCATAGATAGCACCCGCATTTAGACAAGGCTATGCCTACATCCTCACGAAATATATGAAGGCATTAGGAATCTTTGGCCTAGCACAAACCCGTAGCCAAAATATAGCGTTTGGAATTTAGCGGAAAATGAGATTTCAATTGCGGCTTAACAGTTTATTTGGTATTGTTCAAGCGGCATTTATTGCTTTGTGCATACCAAGCTGAAAACTGGAGAAATATGGCACCAGATCAACGGAAACACATTCACAAGTTGTATAAAGTTGGCGCGGTTTCCAACCAAATCAATAATTTGGCTGTAATATTACTCAGTAAATTAGCTTAATTGACGTCAGAATGCGGAAGTGAAATCACGGAGGTGCAAGCGATATACCAATATAATTTTCTGGAACCATCAGAAACTTGTGTTTCTAAGGCGCAGCTGCTGAAGACGAGTCTAGAATTAGTGGTCGTTGTATGGTTCAAAGTTATGTTGATATTATAATTACATATAATATACCTAATCCAATATTCTTCCCTACCAACTCGTGTGTCCTATTATCTCCTTCGTATTTACCTTTATATATTAAGGTAGCATTCTGTTGTTGTTTTCAATGAAGTAATGATAATGCTTTTCAAGCGTAACTAAGCAACAGTACAGCAAATAATTGCAGCACAAAAAGAGGAGATTTACCAATATGTTTGCGCCTTTAAACAGCCTGGCCCTTTGCCTACGGAATAGTGTGGCATTATTTCTAAAGCATGTCATTGATGCTTGGGCTCGGCGTACCAACACCAGTAAACGTTTAATGATCATGTGCATTTAAAAAAACTCAACTGAAGTGCACTCATGTAAAATGGTGAAATCTGACACGATTATTGTCTTGTTGAAATCGTATGATATATCTCATTAGATTTACTATAATATTGGATACTTTAACATGGTAGCAAGTAAAATCACAATACGTACAACAATACCAAAATATGATCAAAAGGTAATAAATTCATCTCTCATTTAAAGTTGCTTTTGGATAATTAAAATAATCTTCTAACATACCACACACTGAAAGTGGGAAAGCACAAATGAGACATAGTTAGTGCGTTATCATGTTTGGAGTATAACGGTTTATAAATACAACTCCAATAATGCTTGAAAACACTGTAATGGCTTTGCATTTACTGCACTTTGCAGGAAGCGGGCAAAATAATAAACATTTGCTTTTCAAAAACAAGGTGCGCAAAATTTTTCTCGCACCTCTAATGAACAAGGGAATTTGCCTCTTACAAGCCACGATTTTCATTCTTTTCTTTAAATACCTAAGGACACATATCTAGTTCTGAGCTCTTCAACTACCATACATCTGAAACGATTACCAATGTATAGTACTCAAGAATTCTATCGTAAGCAAGTAGCCACAAAGAAGCAAGGTTGTCGATTATTGTTTATAATTGTCCGTGTCAGTGTCTAGCATGACTCTTTGGAGTTTTACGAAGGGCAGCATACCATGAATCTACGTACGAAATGAATTTGTAATTTGACAGATGGTTTATTTCATCGAAACTTTACAACTGAACAAGGTTTGTGTTTATTGGTAGCAAACGGCAAATGTGGCCTTAATAATAATAACAAAACATCGCAAGATTATGTTACCTCTTATCTGTAACAGTAGTTTAAATTTAGTGTGCAATGACATTATCATATTTTGTGGTTTGTGAGATTACTACTACTAGATTGCTGGTTTTTTCCTTTCTATATACCTCAAGCACATCGTCTATTGTTAATGCTGAGCAGTGTTATAACGGCTTCCGAACGGTGTCATCAACGTAATTGAATAAGCGCACATAGCAAGCTGATAGCCCGAGGGTGTCATTCAAATCAAGAGGCATTTCTGGGTAGTAAAGATTTTCTTATAGATTAGATCTAGTTCCTCGCAATCTCTCAGTCGAGCAGCTTCCCACACGTTTAGAAAATCAGTTAACTGCGTTTCGCACACCACTAAAGCAAATCAGTTTATATATCTCCATGCAATTTTCTTTTTCCTTATAGAGTTTGCGCATAATTATTCATAAGTGAAGTGCTTCTCCGGCCACCGCTTACAGAGATTTAGGCACTAATAAATGTAATCGTTGAAAGGCTCTATTGCGTGACCCAATTGTAAAAATTAGTTGCATCTTTGTTAAACTATGATAATGTTTCAAATGCCATTAAAATAAAAATGTCATTAAATTGTCCTTAAAATTAAAATGCCAGTAAATGTCATTAACATTAGTAAACAAAAATACTTTCCTATATTTTACTACATTATTCATGGGGGAGTGATTATTGCAGGGAGTAAATAGTCTATGATTTTATTTTGCTACTGCAATTTATCCTACCTGGAGGATCTGACGTTTTCAGAAGCGATAACAAGGTAAATAGCATTTGCTGTCAGTAGAAATGAACTACTTTTCATATTCATCGTACCGTCCATCCATTTGGGTTGCTGTTTCCGGCATTTGCTTCACTGATATTTTGCTTTTCACCCCATCACCTTTTTGTAGACCAAATAATGCTTCTGCTCGATAACCATCAAGGTTTGCGTTCTGGAACAACAATTGGCTACCAAGTGTAGCATGACTACTCGTCATATTACGAATAAGTACGCACTATATAAATACATGTTAACTTATTACGAACTTTACTTTTCTACTAGTTTGTAGCTTGACAACATAGGTGTTAAGGGGATCTATTCTTTAGATATTATATGGAGATTACATAGTGGATAGTGTTTTACTTAAATCATAGGATTTAAAGTGATTTAGATAAAGTTCACTGCAACTTGTTCTTATACGGAAAGAAATCACCAGCGCATTGACAAAGTATTTCAGTAAAATATCGGTGTTTACTAGAGCGCTCGTCTTAATATCTTACACAGAGTCGTTCAAAAGTATGGGGCGGTTTTGGAGCAAGTAAGAAATAAGAAATTAAGAAAAATACTCCGGCGGATTTGCGGCGTAGTAGTTTGTAAGCAAACGGAGTTGAGCTGACAAATGTTAGCTCATGAAAGTATACTAATATCCGCAACTTTTCTTTCTTAATTGTATAGCAATTTGTTTTCCTATGTCGATGATGGAACAATCCCTTAACATTTTTGGTGCTACTTCGCTATCTTTTCTCCAGTGCAATCATAGCTCTTTAGCTACAAAATTGACAGACCTGCATCGCGCACTCTAATTGGAGTTTTATATAGGCATTCGGTATTTGGGGGAAGATGGAGGGTTTGAACCATCCAACGGCCATCCTTTAGGGACAAAGAATTTAGTTTTTAGTTTTAGATACGTACGAGGACGGCGTTGCACAGTCGAGGCCGTTTTCCATCATTAACTCAAAATCGCTTTGCTGTGAGTTGGTTTGTAACATGTGGTATACAACCCTGTTTATGATGATGATCTTCTGGCTCAAATGCATATATTGCAATTGTTGGCGTTGAAAGAATGTAGAGTTGGTTGTAACCATTCAAAGGAGCGGTCTGTCTCTTTGCATCATATCACGTCTTGCCTAAAATTCGCTCCCACGCCTAATCTCATGTCGTTCGCTAATAGTAAATTTGCGAAGCCATTGGACCGATAATTATCATTGCGCTGCAATTTAACTGTGGAACGCAATCGGAGAGGAATTTATGAAGGTTGTATCCGCTCATGTTGGAATCTAGTTTGGAATGTATTTGGAATGTATTGGAATCTATTTTGGGGGAGAGACGGAAGTTCTTTTAGACAAGAAACCAGAAACCAACAACTTAGTCGGAAAGCAAGTGGAAAGAAAACAGCAGATTCTATTACTACATGATTATATCCATGACTCGCAATGCAGATGGTTGAAACCGACTGGCACTCAGATACCCATAATGAGGGGCGCTCTCAAATTACACAAGACAGGTAACCCAGTGCGTCTGATTATATGTATGGACAACGCAACGTATCACAATGTTTTCACAGTGAGTAGCGAAAATGCTGGAGCCGGTACGCAAACTATTGCCACGTATTGCCTAAAGGACTCCTTTGAATTATTCGAGACACTTGAACACGTGTCGCTGGGTGCGGATCACATGTACTCAATAGACGTCGACTCCCTATTCACGAATGTGGCTCTAAGTGACACGGTTTACAATTTGTGTGACTTCATCCCGAGTCAAAACATGTCTGTTAGACTGCCTCTGTAGTATTTGAGAGATATGCTCTTTTTATGCACGGGAAATATACGCATTGAGTAAGAGGACTGCTTATAAGCAATACATCAACATCGCCATGGGTAGCCCTTTGGGACCAGCATTAGCAGACATCCTTATCGGCTTGATAGAAAGACAAGTTACTGCCAGCATTGGTGAAGCTACGGTGTACAAGCAGTAGGTGGATGACGTCATGGACTTCTGCAGCGACGAACGATTTGCGCTGCTGTCGACAGTTCTGAATTTAATTCATTCAAATCTACAGGTGTCCTATGAGCAGGAGCAAAACGATTGTCTGCCATTTTTTTGGATATACTAATTAAGAGGCGGACGGATGGTTCACTACATCGTACGGTTCATGGCAAGTCAAATTGGAGCGGAAGATACCTTCACTTTTCCAGCGTTGCCTCGGTCGTATGCAAACGTAGTCTAGTGAAAACCCTATTCTACAGAGCCAGAGAGATTTGCAGCCCTGATATGTTGCAAACTGAAGAATGTTTATTCAAAACCTTGGTGTCAAATGGATATCCTGGAAAGTTCCTTCAAATCCAACACAGGTAAACCAAGGAAAAAATACCCGTGGTAACAGTAGAAGAAAAGAAGTTTCATTTGTTCTTGCTGTTCAAAGGTGAGTTTGTATCAAATGATACCGGACATAAATTCCGGTCCGCCCTTCCGCCTAGGTACGCAACCGCCCAGTATAGATTTATACCTACAATGCGAAGACTTGTTATTCCTGAACATCAGGGCAATTCATCAGTCAGTTTGAACTTTCACGTGGTTTACCAGTTTACCAGCGGTTGCGGTGACATTTATACAGGCGGAACTGGCGGTTAGTTATCTCAGAGGATAGCGGAAAATGTGCCGAGGTGGTTGGAGCAACTGATGACGCAACAAGACGGAGTGAATCCGAGGAGGAACAGGAGTCCCGCATCATCTATCACCAAGCATCTCTTGGCAACCCGACATCAGGTGAACCCGGATACTGCGTTCAAGGTGTTATTGCGCAACAACAATCCGATTATCTTGGCAATTAGCGAGGCTTTGCTAATTAGGGCTTATCAACCTGTGTTGTGTGCACAGAAACTATTGAGACATCCAATTAGGTTACCGTGGTCTTGATTTTACATTTTGATTGGTGTGCCAACTTTTTCCCCCTGTATATAACTGTTCATTAGTCCCGCTTGTTTTGTGTTTGCGACTGAAGAGATTAATCGAAATGTTAACATATCGCAACTTATGTCTTCTCACTGCTCTGACGAAATGGCTGAAGGGGACCCACTGTTTTACAAAACCTTGGCGTCAAAATGGTATCTTGGATAGTTCATTCATATCCAAAGCAGGCCAACCAAGGAGAAAATACCGGTGGCACCAGCAGAAAAATGAATGTTTATTTGTACTTGCTGTTCAAAGGAGACTTTGTAGCAAATGATACCGGACATTAATTCTGGTCCGCCCTTACGCGCACTCACGCGACCTCTTAGTTGAGATCAATACAAACAAAGCGAAGACTTTTTATTCATGAACGTCAGAGCAACTCATTAGTCCGTTTCGCCTCTCACGTCGTTTACCAGTTCACCTGCGGTTGCGGTGACATGTACACAAGCAGAACTGACGGACAGTTGGCTCAAAAGGTTGCTGCAAATGTGCCGAGGTGCTGGGAACAACTGATAACTCAACAAAAGTTAGCGGACCCCAAGATGATCCGGAGCCTAGCGTCGTCTATCACCAATCATCGCTTGACAACACTTCATCAAATGGAACCGGAGACTGCGTTCAAGAAGTAATTCCGCAACAGAAATCACTAAATTTGGGGGCGCGAACTTGCACACAGTACTCGACCGGCACACGAGTGTGCGACACGAGCGATGCACCGCACTGGTTATCACGGCACTCGCGCGCTATGCGATCGAAATTGCTGCACTCAGCGAGAATCGGCTCGATAACCAAGGCACGCTGCATGAGGCGGGTGCTGCTTACAAGTCTTACACGGTGTGGAACGACACCAAAGCACCACATGAACATGGAGACGGATTCACACTAGCCGACCAAATAAATGGGCAGTAGGTGGGAGAGCCGACTAGCATCATTCCAAGATTAATGACACTTCGCATGCGGCTGGGAAGAATTAATTTCGCAACTTGTCTTAGTATGTTTACACCATGTGTTGTCCTGATGACACGATAGAGCAGTTATTCTCCGTGATGCGGTCTGCGCCAAGAAACGATCGACTGTTCCTATTGGGTAATTTCAGAGCGCTCTTTGGTCGTGATGCTGCGGTGTGGACAGACGTATTCAGTCCGTGTGGTATTGGCAAAAGCAATGAGAATGGAGTCCGGCTAACTCACTGTGCACCACTACGGCCTGACAATTACGAACCCAAAGGTAAACTGTGTGCGAGATATTTAGCTGCGTGTACGCAGAAGCTGAGTGGTCCATCTTAACTGCTCCATTAAGCCGCTGTACCCTAGCCTGACTTGCGCGAAGTGCACATGACACCTGCAAAGCGTAGAGCTGAGTGCGGCACCAAACACATGTTGAAGTGGACTAAATTATACAAATAGTTTCCTGAATCTGTGTATTCTCCAAAGCCGTGAACTAGCGTAAGTTTTTCTTTGTCACATAGATACTGTCGGGAAGAGGATGAAATTGCAGAAGACGATGACTATCCGCCTTGACTTAGTTGATTCCACAGCCTCAATGAGCCAATTGTGGTACTATGTTTGTGAGCAGGTGACGGCTGCAGCAGTAGAAATCGTCGGGCTCCCGAAAGTTATGCGGCTCAAAATATTTGAGGACGAATGTGCGAGCATTAGCGTATATACGTCGGCGAAACATGCAGCGTTCGCTTCACGTTCAGGGGACCCTGCTAACTGCAAGTGAGCATTTTCCGAATTTTTGATGGCGATTGACTCTGTGGCACCGTCACTTTAAGAATGCATGGTAATCGGAGAAACTGAAACAGATGGAACACCACACCGAACGTTGCCAACGCGGAATAATTTTGTCTTATCGAAAACGGTAAATGAACCCTGGTTTTAGCCGCTGCAGAAGATGTTCGCTGATACTTCAAGCGCTGTCTACATTTTGACTGCGGAGATACTGCAGATCTAGCGAAAGCCATTTGCCAGTCTCCTAACATTATTTCGGATGCTGACTGGGCTACGCTGCATGAGTTGAAACAGCAGTCGGTGAATATTTCTTGGCGACAAATCAATACTTGATGAGCAGCAAAGAGCACTGAAAATCTGCGAAGCGGTAAGAGCGACAGCGACGACAAAGCACCCCTTAAGTAGTGAAAGACGATAAAAGCGCTTTGGTAAATGCGCTGCACAACCTGATGCAACGCAGGTGGTTTGGAGAGTAAGTGCCAGCACAGCTGAAGTACGCATTATTTATACTAATTTGTAAGATGAAAAGAGCCTGTAATTTTGCACAAATTATCGTGACACCAACTTCCTTAGTCGTGTTGCGAAAGCGGCCGCACGAATCCTGCTCATCTGCCTCGTCACTGAGAGTGTAGATCTGCAATCAGCGGAAGAAATATAGGGAGTCCGTGTGGGCCACAGCATCATAGGTATAATGTTCGCGGTTATTCAGTTACACAAGCAGTGCAGATAAAGACCCCAGACACTATACTGGCTGTTTGTGATTTCAACGAAGAATTTGACAAAGCCAAACGCGAGGCACTGTGGTTGGGGTTGGGGAGGTACGGTTGTCAGAGTAATTTTATAAGGTTGATAGAATGCCGGTATATTTGCATGCGGGCGAGTGTGCAGATCAGTGGGCAGACCTTAGTTGACTTTGTTGTTTCCTG
>CALYDF020005740.1:0-14066 GCA_944474145.2 Dicrocoelium dendriticum | reverse complement strand
ACACACAGACTGTGAGTCTCATGAGACACAATTCGCGTTGTCGAATTTCACGCAGTGCCGAAGTAATTGATGTACTGTCACCGTGCTCCTCGGTAGACTCATTTTTGCCTCGCTCTTTAAGCGCCCATACTCGACCTCATACTTCCGATCTGAGTACTTCTGAACGTAATTTTTATGCCTCCATTCAGAAACTGCCTAGTCATTCATTTACCAATATTCGTTCATGTGCATCTGTGCAGAGCGAACTTACTTGCCATCCCTCTTCTTCAAGCTTATTTCCTCCTGTATGCTCGCCTAAATCACCTTTTCTCAAGACTTGGTTCCCTTTGTTTGGCAATTCCCCTTGCAGACAACAGCAGCAACAAGCATTCCTCCCCTCTTCCAGTAGCGGAAGCAGTGAAGTGTCTTCTCCCTCTGGTCGTAACGTCGTCCATAGCAGTAGTTGTTTCAATCTTTACTC
Source organism: Dicrocoelium dendriticum (assembly GCA_944474145.2). NCBI lineage: Eukaryota > Metazoa > Platyhelminthes > Trematoda > Plagiorchiida > Dicrocoeliidae > Dicrocoelium > Dicrocoelium dendriticum. The sequence goes on along the minus strand of CALYDF020005740.1, from coordinate 13,606 downwards.
AGTTTCTTAACCTCCGTTGGTTTTCTCTCTACCAACCCCCGCTGTGATCAAACGATTTGCAAATCGTGACTTCTCTATCACTTGTGTTAGATCTTTGCTCTATCGTGCGTTTTCGTATACACGCATCTCAGGTGTATGGCGGCATTAGTACATTTTAGACCATTAATGTCCCACCTTTATCTTTGTGTATCTTGCTAGTTATCTTCTCCAACTTGTCTTGAGCAGTTTGTCAAGTTTTCACTGCTCTTATCAGCAGCCACATCATGCTACCGCGTTTATTTTCTCAGCCCTTCATCTTGGATTTCTTCCAAGTACGTTTCAACGCACAAAGTTGCCTTGCGTGGTCACGAATCTTAATCAGTTTCTAAAGTTTTCCACAATGCTTGCAAAAGCCAACAATTACGTTCAGTATTACATGATTGTATGCATACTCGTGTATACCTTCGCCTAAACCGTATTTCTCCGAATTCTAAAACTCTCCGTCCTCAGGCACTAAATCAGCGCGATATTATTTGTGGTAAAATTTCAAAATTGCAATGTAACATCACCCAGAGACAATCCAGTATTGATGCACTCACTCCAGATAGGAAGATCAGCAGTTTAACAGACTATAGAATAGTGCAGCAAAAACATAATGCTTTGACACGATCACTTAGTCCCATGAATCCACACATCATCATCATTACACGTTCGCTGGAGGTGGAAAACACCTCAGCTATTGTGCCGCAACACAAAAGACAAGCAAAGGAAAACAGTGGCACGCTCGCTGAGTCCCCAGTAACGGATGAACATCGTTCCGGAGAGCTAACAGCTGGCTGCCGTAAAAGAGAGTCGTATTATGCCTAACAAGTAAGATCGTGATTGGAGGGGATGCTAAACAGGAGGGGGATGGACAAAGGAAATCACAACACAAACGCCATTGGTGCCGGCTCCGAGCCATATCAGCAAGTGTGTCCAACCAAAGGTGTTCACCGTCCTTTGGACCCCAGCCAGGCAGTCGGGATGCACCAACCGGCGCCAACTTCGAAGTGAGGGTTTTCATTTCTCTCGACCAAGTCACCACTTGGCCTCCTCTCCTCCACTTTCAACCGCACCCACAACGCGCAAACAATGCACGTCGCGGGAGTCGGTGTGCTGACATGCGCAACATGTGGTCCAGCCATCGGAGCCTGGTGCGTGATATAATGTTGCTGAGCGGTTCACTCGCTTTTCCTGCACCAAATACGCGACGTTGAACACGCTCATTGCTCACGAGGTGTTCCCACCAGACCTGAGCTAAGCTGCGAAGGCAGCGCTGATCGAATGTGACGAGCCTCTTCATGTCAGTCGACCTGATGGGCCAGGTTTCACAGCCATAGAGGAGAGTTGAACGGACGGTTGCGTTGTAAACTCTGCCCTTCAGGTCGAGAGTAATGTCGCGTCTGCGCCACAGTTGGCGGAGATTGGCAAAAGCACCTCGAGCTTTTGCTATACGGTTCATAACCTCATCTTCAATCCCACGGGTGCTAATATAGCTGCCCAGGTACTTGAATTCCTGAACGACTTCTAGCAGATCCCTACTAAGCGTTAGCGCAGGGTTGGGTCCCTGCCAATCTTGGAGAAGTACTTTGCATTTCGATGGAGCAAAGCATAGCCCGAAACGATTGACAGCCAGTGCTAATCGGTCCAGTGCTCTTTGGCATGTTTGGGGGCTGTCACAGATTAGGGCAGTATCGTCCGCATACTCCAAGTCAAGCAGTCGCTCACCAGGAAGTAGCTCCACACCTTCTAGGTCGTGTCCAGCGAACGCTGTTTCCATGTTTTCATCAATAGCGAAGTTGAAGAGGAAAGGTGACAGCGGGCATCCTTGTCTCGCGCCGCTGGTGATACTGAAGGGTGGCGAGAGTTTGTCATAAACCCTCACCCTGCCCGAACTATGCGCGTACAGCGATTTGATAATGTTTACATATTTATCAGGCACACCTTTCCTCAACAGACAGTCCCAAAGGGCACATCGATCGACTGAGTCGAAGGCACCTTTTATGTCAAGAAACGCGACAACGGTAGGTCGCCAATAAACGTGGCGGTGCTCAAACACTTGACGCAATGTGAAGATGTGGTCGATGCAGCCCCGACCTCGACGAAATCCGGTTTGATCTTCACGAATCTGGCTTTCACGAGTGCCAGTCAGTCTGTGGAGAATGACAGGGGCAAGCAATTTAGAGGCAATCGAAATCAGACTGATCCCTCTATGATTGCCGCATTCCAAACGAGAGCCTCGCTTGAAAATTGGGACAATGACGGAGCGGTTCCAGTCTGTCGGGACTGTCTCCTGTTCCCCAAGTTTTACTAGCAACTCGTGTATATTGTCTACTAGAGCAGGTCCCCCGAATTTGAAGAGGTCTGGGGGAATTCTATCTGCCCCTGCGGCCTTATGCAATTTCAACAGCCTGATCTCACGTTCGACTTCTGCGCGTGAGGGCGGATCCGAGGAGACGGCTCAAGAAGCAGGGCGCTCAATGCCTGAAGGCGATAACTCAGGTTGGTTAAATTGCCTTGCAAAGTGTTCAGCCTAACGCTCCAAGCGTTTTGACAAGCTGTGGATCGGCTGCCCAATCTCGTCGCGTATGGTCTCGCTAACACCAGGTCTTTTGCTGCCTGTTTCCCGTATCAGACGGAATAACTTACGATGATTACCAGCGGCAGCAACTGTTTACATATCCGAGGCACGATGAGACCACCAGGTTTCGCGGTCCTTCCTAAGGCTAGCACGTAGTTTTGCCCTGAGCTGTTTGCGAGCCTCATTGTATTCGCTTCCAGCCGGAATACGTCGGCGAGCATCCATAAGTTCCAGAGACTGTGTAGAGACCCAAAGTCGGTTTGGCAATTTGCTTTGCCACATGAAGACATGCCTGCTAACAGCAACATTTGACGAATATGCGACCAGTGATCTTCAACGGTGTTTAGTGGGCGCTTACTCAGCCCAGATGTCAGCGCACTTTGTGACACGTTCAGAACATCTGGCTTTTGCAGCTGGCTGGTGTCAATCCGTTCACATCGACGTTGCGGACGTCCACCGAAACGCACCAGGAGGTCGGCACAGACAAGTACGTGGTCAGAGTCCACGCTCGTGCTCCAAATCGAGCGACGGTTTTGGACACAGCCTCTCCAGCGGTAACTGATCGCGATATGATCGATTTGCGCCCATGGTTGGCCCGAGGCTGGTGGCCTCCAAGTCACGATTCTGCGGGTGCTGTGTCGAAAGTTAGTGTTCGCGAGAAAAGGGCGAGCATCTTTACACAGCTGTAGCAATCGCTCACCATTATCATTACGGGAGCCTACACCATGTTGGCCGCCCAGATGAAGCTAATCAGAGGACAATTTTCCGACTTGGTCGTTTAGATCGCCAGCCAACACCACAGTATCCGTGCTTCTTCTGTAACGAAGGAGATCGTGAAGTTGCTGATAGCAATCATCTTATACCCGATCAGTGCTACAGTTTGTAGGGTCGTAAGCCGCAATGACAAACAGGCAACGTTTGTCCCCGCGCGACTTCTTAGCACGGAACAAACCAGCTAATCTAACGGCGCACATCCTACTGTTTACTGGGATCCAATCGACCAGGGCAGCTTCAGCCCGGGGACTCAAAACAAAGCCGACGCCAGCTTGACCGGCATTTGAAGCTGCATCATCGCCAGACAGGCGCAATGAGAATGTGCCGCCAGTGTCGCATGTGTGGGATCTCAGGGTAAGGACGGAGCTCGAACCTTGCAGGCGGGTTTTTGACAAACAGCAAATATCGATCGACACGGTCTCTAGTGTGCGGGCAAGTGCTGCCTGTTGGCCAATCTGCAGCAAAGTGCGCACTTTGAGGCATGCGAGTGTTAGCGAGACGCGTGGACTCCAAAGGGAAGCGGGTGAACTGACGTTGTCCGCTTGGTTGAACATGGACTTGTCGACTGGATTGGAGTGAGGCCCTGGGATTGTGTGTGATTTGAAATTAGAAGACAAGCAACTAGTGAAGTAAGCTAGGGGATGGCCAAGAATTGGGAGATGGAAAATGGGGGGGATATAAGTAAAGTTGGAGCGGGACGATAAGGATGAAGAAGCGCAAGAGGGGGTATAAGAAGACGGGAAGGCCTGAGCAGTAACATCCATACCCCTATCCACCCTGCTCGATGCTGCAGATAGGGCGCCGTTTATTATCCTCTGCGACGGCCAGAGCAACAAGAAATTGTTGTAGAAAGGGTTCATTGTATTGCGTGGACAAAACACTGTCATGCTGTCCAGGTCTAGACAGGAGAACGGTAAGGGTTCGCAATCAAAGTCTTTGGTTCAAAAATCTTACCGCAAGGCAGCGGGGTTTCGGCACTGGACTACAGAGCCCGTTTTATGAAATGATGAGCCACCCCCAACCTGGAGGACCAGGAGGCTGAGTTTGTCTGGCCTCTAACCATTAACCAATCTTGTATGAGTGGCTCTGAAGGTTCAAAAAACATGTTAACACAAACGCGTGATTTCAACCATCTATCACTCGATGCTCTGGAATGCTTCAAATCCTTGTTAGTTGATTGTTCTTTCCAATATCGAAGATAGCGGGTAAGTCAACGTGGTCTGCTTTGGGATTGAGTATATTCCGTCATGCCTCATGCTGAGGTTGATGTTACCTTTATGGTGCCTCTTCACCGCATTTGGGCCAAACTAACTTACACGTAAACTAGGTCATTTTTAATCTGAATACAAGTCATTCGTGGTCGTGGGGTGCCTGTGTTGGGATGAGCAACACCAAAATATTTCCATTTCACATACGGCCCTTGTGATCGGAATGACCGAGGTCCACCTCAAGTGAACCGAGGTCTCAATAGAGGTTACTTGTAGCAACCCAACTACACAGCGGATTCTCCAAGTCCAACTTTAAAAGTCATTCCTCTTCATTTGGTTTGTTCAATGCTGTTATTCTGCTGCATATTCTGTCTCAATTTTGCGTGTTTGCTTTTCGTCAGATTCTATGTTGACTGTTTGATACCCCCGATGTGGCTATGTTTCAGGTGCATGTTGACTAGGTACCTACCTGTCTAACAACCTCCACCTCTGTTACTGGATCCAGGGGACTGAATCGTTGCTGGGTGGGGTGGAGGGACTGGGTGCACGCTCCTCGTGGCCATGGTAGGCTCAACGAGTAGTTCCATCCAGTGTGGAGCGGACTACGGCCCAGCCACCGCCTTGTGTACGTGTGGTACTCGTGATTCTCTGCATAGACAGTGAGGAATGCTGCTGTTATGCATGTTGAAGGAGTATGGGCCGGCTCCGTTGATGAAACGTGGCTTCCATCCACATGCCTCCCGGTTTTATTCCTTCGGGTGATACACTGGATATGGGGTGTGAGTGGTAAGGCGCAAGACGCCTATGGTCCTTCTATAGACGTAGGCGTCCAGTGGTTGTTTTATGGAAACCGCAGTGATATTCTAATCAGCAATCGGATGTCGTCAGTCATACATGTTACTTTATGACACATTTATAGTGCTCGGGGTTAAAGACAGTCGCATTTACTAGGGGGAATTTTTTAGTGGTGCTCCTCATATTATGCGAAAGTTCTTTCCGCTTGCCTCCGTTGAGGGTTTTCCCACTGAGGTACACCGAACCATTCCGGTCCAAAAGCGGTAATGGGACTTATTTTGGCTAAAGTGAGTATTTCGATCTGCTCGTGCTCAGTGCCGCTTTATTCGCCGAATTCAGTTTGTCCTGATGTTTCTATTGGGACCAGAGGAAGTAAGAAGTGCTCGTTAGCGGCGAAGTAGTGAGAAACGGTTTTAGAATATTTAAAGGATTTACTTCCTATTTGGAAAGCATAGATGAAAACGAGATCTGGTTGTTGCGTGTGTTTCGTATTGTCTCTTATATGTTTGTCAGTATGATAAATAAAATGTAAGAATGTCTAACAAAGGAGAATTTCACATAAATTACATTCTTCACTGTGAATAGGTAAACTTTGGCGAGTGCTTCTTGCACTTTTCCCTAGTGTAATTGATTTGATACGTCATGCTGAAAAGCATCGCCGTGGGTGTGAAACAACCCAACACGAGCAGCGAACAAACTAATAGCAACAGCCTCAGAAGTTTCATGCGATGTTTAACGAAATGAATGCGAAATGTGCAGTGTTTGGCGAATGACGTAGATGTAAAAAGTGGTTTCTATAAGCAAATTTTGAATTGTTATATATAGCTAAAATAGTATAGTAAAGAGCAAAATTTGCAATAATCACAACCTGCGGCGCGTTGCGCCTAAAACACTGGTTTTTCCAGGCACCTTCTTCATGGCTCATATGACACATGTTGCGAGATTAATGTGTCTACTGAGGTGAATCAACTCTGCAACGAAGTTAGGAATATGTAGGGCTACTAATTGGCAGATACGAATAAGAGGATGCATCAGAAAAATTGTCGAAATCTCCATTTGGCTGAAACCTGAGTACGCACTACCTGGACGTCTGCTGATCCATAGGATCTGGTATCGTAACTAGGGGAGATTGTTTAGCCTCGTGTTTTTGATCGTGTAGTCTCCAACTCGCTATTCTTTTACTGGCTAATCTCCACTATTTTAAAGGTCTGAAAGGGATGTAGTCAATAATCAGCTGTATTGCAGACCGAGCTGGTGTATGCTGGTATTCGACAATGCTTGGGTGCTTCATCTGTCATCAAGTCAGTTTGTGAAAAAAAGAAGTTGCTTGTTCACGCATCACTGCGCCAGAAGTCCCATGAGTGCATCTTGGCAGTGAAACCAGATACGAAAGAAATTTCGTGGAGATTGTTGCAGAACTCAGTCTTTCGGAGACAAGCGTTTATTTCGGAAAATCAAATGAGCACGCTGGACTCTTCGATATACTTTGTCCATTCACTTTTACAAAAAATGACCATTAATAGCCTATGATGTTCCCTCTTCGACTCAGTTAAAGCAACTGTCAGGAACCCCCGCGAACATCCGCCAATCCATGTCCACTGATCGAGTCCACTATGTCCGTCTCCCATTGGTTATCTAGCTCGCTCCGTTGATCCATCGGTTCAGTCTGCTAGGGCACTCACATCACGGATGACCAAGGTAGGACAGTGTGATGGTCGGCAAGTCCTTGATGTCCGGTTAGCTGAGGTGGCAGGGGTTACTCCGAGATATGGGTAACTTTTAGACCATTTTAATTGAATATGAACTAATGTTGATCAAGATGGCAATAATGATCTGGTTTCTCGTTCTGCCAATGTCGTCAATAGTGTATGGCGTGCGCTCACGTCTACTAAGACCTAAGATGGTGAGGGGCGATAATCAGAGAAACACTTGCAAACTAGTTCAAGTTGAACGGTTAAAATACTAACATAATTTAAGACGGGTGAATTAAAAGGCACCGAACGAAAATACACCAGTAGTAACTGCTATCGCCTGGTTAGGAGTCCCAGTGAAAGTAAGCGGAATGCAGTCTGGTAACGTTAAACGGTCCGGTAGATCAGATAGGACAACTAAAATGATACGCAGAGTCATTCTGGTTTATGTGCAAGATGAGAACAAAGCTGAGTCCAATTTATTAAGAATACGGTTGAGATGAGGCTTGACGCAGAAAGTTCTCTTTGCTCATTCTCCTAACTACCGCCCAATAAACGTCGTGCCTCTTCTATGGTGTGGTTGGAAACGTGAGTAGGAAATACATGCTTGGTGTTGTTACACCTATTGGGTTCGGAAAACTTATTCCGTAGCGCCGCACAGCACCTTATGTGGGATAACTTGCAACGGAGCTCTTTACTTGTTCTAAGAGCGGCGAAGCTAGCTGATGCATTTTTTCTTTTGTATTTCGGCACAATAGCTGAGGCGTTTTTCACCTTCAGCTAACGTGTACAATGATGATGATGATAATGAATTGAATGTGGATGACAAATGCTAAACTGCACCGAATCCGGCTCCCCAGGACAATTATGAGGTAGGTCAAGCAGGAAGACTGGTTGGTTGGTCTTATTTCTCCTCATTCAGAGTGGTATGTCGTGGCATTTTATCGTAGTTGTCGTTTGGTAAAGGATCGTTGTACTCTTTCAAGAGTGCTTTTATAGCACATTTCTAAATTTGTGAATACTAATGGATAATATACTAAAGTGGGCCGGGCATATGTTTTGTACATAGCTAGCCTAAAATCCTCCGGTCATAGCGTATTGAAAATACATGCTTTGGTAGATGTGTGTGGCAATGATATAATGTACATGTTCAGTGAATTTGTAGAAGCTAGCAGTAGCGAATTGTGCAGCACGTAACTAGACCGTCCCTTAACATCAACATGTATTCTTTCATATTGCAGCTGTAGAATAGTACTTAACATTGGCTAACAGAGAGCACCAGTTTACACTATTGACACCAACGTTGAAGGGTGTAGAGCTTCATCTTTATTGTCTGAGCATACTCTATATCATTCTTATAGTCAAACGCAGACACAACTGTGATGTCGCTCGCGAAAAGTAAGAGTCATGTCGAAAAGTCTGAAAAATCTCATTTATACATGTGAGAATATCAGTGGGCTTGAAACGCTTCCCTACATCACGTCGCTGTTTACTGAAATGGATGCATTTGCGCAGTTTCCAACTTTGACATATTAAGTACCTGTAGATAAGTATGATGACAACCACGCTAGTGGGGATTTAGCAATCCTATAAGAGATCAACTCTGTCAGAGGTTCCGAGTGAAGTACGCGATTGAATGTTTTTTTTCATATCAAAGGACAGAATAACCATCGACTGTCTGGAGTCAGCCGATTTGTTTACGTACCGTAAAACCGGGTAACTTTGGTTCACATTTTTGGTTTGGAATATACTACACATTTATCATTACTTTTGATAAAGTTATTATGTGATCTGTTCATAGTCTACGGTGTTGTTATAATGCTTTAGAAGATGGTGTTAACTAATGCAGTTCCATGTCCTTAAGGCAGTTGTTTTTTAGATATTTGTACCATCGCCAAAGTTACCCCTTAACGGGAATACACTTTGGCCATGAAGACAACAAAAGGCAGAACCAATGTTGTATAACACTAGGGTAAGTAAGACCACTGTTTATATGTAAAGGATTACAAAATGCGTCCTTAGCATTACTAAATACTTAACCAACTATCTCAGAAATGTTCTGCTTCTAATATCTGAATGGTCATAATTAATGAACTAAAGAAACCCAAGCGTCCCGTCGCGTTTTCCAACTTCACCAAGTTTAACGCTAGACTTGCCGAAGCGTAGACAGAGATTATATTCATACGAGAGTTTGTGCAACGGAACCAGTTTCCCAAAACTTACTGGAAGGCTCTGAGACGCAGTCATGTGCGTCCGACCGCGAAGTCATTAAAGCGTCATGCTTGCAACATTCTGGAATCTATTCATTCACAAATTCCGAAGTTAGAACGACTCCGTTCACAATATCAGTCATCCTTGGATGAACTTAGCCCAGACGAACGTAACTCTTTTGACACCTACGTACAAAGTGTGTGTGAGAAAACCTCAGAGAGGAAATACACAGTGTTGCTGAAAAGTCTGGAACCTAACATTCCCGAATCGAAATATCCATTGCACCCAGAACGATACGTGCACAACCTTGCTAGTGTGCAATTAAACAAATGGCAATTGGAAGCCCTCGCACTGGGGCCGAAATTTTGTGCATCACAACCACGCAGCGGGCAGATTCATTTACAGACGCAATTCGAAAGTTTAATGCAACAACTCACTGACTTGACTCCCACGTCTGCCCTCGCCAAAGACACTTTCAAAAGCACTTTGGTACACCTTTCTCAGCAGTACCTGAGCTACAAGCCACAATTCTCGAAGATGATCACTAGTGAGCATCGGAAAGCTGTAAAGGAATTAACATCTAATCCTGACATTGTGCTAACTCGGCCGGATAAAGGGTCGGGTTGGGTGCTGATGGATAGGTCCGACTACATGGAGAAGATGCATGCCATTTTGCATGATACGACAAAATTCAGACTTGATCCGATACAAAAGGACAGCACGATACAAGATGAAACCAAACTCATCAAATCACTGAAGGAGCTGAAACGCAGTAAATATATTGATACCTGCACGTTCGAGAGGCTAACCCCGTGTGGATCGCATCCACCTCGCCTGTACGGATTACCGAAAGTGCATAAGCCCAACGTGCCACTGCGTCCGATCATCGATATGTCTGGCTCCTCCGTGCACTCAGTTGCTAAATGGCTTGTAGGATTGCTTGAGCCGCTACGCAAAGAATTATCAGTCCATACTGTGAGTGATTCATTTGAATTTGTTAAAGAATTGGAAGATTTCAATGTGAAAGACAAATTGATGCTTTCCTTTGACGTAGAATCTCTTTTCACAAATGTTCCTTTGCTTGAAACTGTGAACTTTATTTGCGATTACATAGCTGATAACAACATTGCCACTGAAATCCCTGTGCAAAAGATAAAAGAACTAATCTTACGCTGTACCTTTAACAAGCAGTTCTTATTCGACGGAAAGTACTATAGACAAATAGATGGAGTTGCAATGGGGTCGCCGTTAGGGCCGCTACTTGCCGATTTCTTCCTCGCAAAAGTCGAGCGTGGCCCTATCCGGCACCATATCAATTCCCTTCATCTCTATCGGCGGTATATGGATGACACGTTCATCGTGTGTGATTCCCACGTCGATCCCGCACAGTTACTAGACCAGTTTGACCAGGCACATCCATCAGTAAAATTCACTCCCAAGCTGGATAATGATGATGAACTTCCGTTTTTGGATGTTTTGTTGCGACGTCGAACCGATGGCTCACTCGAGAGAAGTATCTTCCGTAAGACAACCTGGGTTGGTCAGTACACGCACGTTCTTAGTTTTGTACTCATTAAGTACAAGAGGAAACCCGTGCGTTGTCTGTACTATGGGGCCGCAAGAATTTGCAGTCCAGAAACGCTAGAAGCGGAATTGGAGTTTGTTCAAAAGACGCTGCAGAGCAACCGGTATCCCGCGACGTTTATCAAAAAGCATTCCACTGTTTCTGATCAAATTAACGCAATGCCGACTGCAGAAAGGAAAGATGTTTGCCTCTCAGTTCCTTTCAAAGGAGATATCGCTTTCGACTTACTGAATAGGAGACTATCACTGGCGGTGAGAAAGACATATCCGGCCGCTAAAGTTCATATATTTGCTGAAACTGTTCCGCTCGTCACGCAACGCCTCAAAGATAGAATCCCGGCTCGTTCCGAATCTTTTGTTCTATATCAATTTACCTGCACCTGTGGTGCAAGGTACCTCGGGCACACGACCAGGCGTCTATCTAGGCGGATAGCGGAGCACTGCCCTGCATCTTTGCAACATGGTATGGTTAAGAATGTCCGCAGCTCAATCCTTGAATACCTCAGAAATGTTTCTTTCGAGTCCAATAAACCTTCTTTAATGGTGGAACACGTCCTCACAATCAAAAGATTTCTAATCGGTTGTCACTGGCATCACCGACGGAGGACAAGTAATTGGCTTCTGTTAGACGTTGGCAGCCGTGTCATTTTATGGTTCAGCAAGTGGCTCGGTTCCGGTAGAAATCTCAATTAGACGCAAGACACTTTTCACAGGCTGGACCTTCTGAGCTTTTATTGATTTGTAAATTTTCTTCGCCAGTGGCATAGCGTATTTCTTTCAGTTTTTACTTGAAAACTTCTGAAATGGAGTTGCTGATGGCATCTGCATCTTCTTCATTTTCCTCTAAAATTCTACTTAGAGCAGACTGGTGGTTTATTGGGTACATGCCAGTTTTTCTAAAACCCGACCGTAAGTTTTCTGCAATATTGTCGTCCATGGTGTGTATAAGCTGTTTGAGCAGCCCCGGAAACCCATCCTTCTGGATAGTTTGGGCCTTTTTGTTCCGGGGGGGGTTATGTTTTGTTAGGATGGCCCACCATTGAGTCTTCATTGGCCGAAAGAATACTACTTCTAAGGACTGGCAGAGATGGGTTGAGTTAGGTGGGAGGCAAAATAACCATATTGTTTTGGTTGCAAAGTCTGACAATGTCGATAAAAAATGTGGAGTGAGATTGTCACCCAAGATGGCGCAACGGCCAGTTTTTCTGCGACCTAAAGGTGATGCCGCTTGCTGAAACCAGTCCAAAATAGGTGTTTTCAAAGCAACCTGACCTTTACCTGTTATATCGCGTGCCTGGTGGACCATTCTCCGTCTAAGTGTCCCAACTAATTTATTACTATAATTATCGTCATTTATATTATACAGTTAACACTAATGGCTTTTTTGAACTTGCAATCATTAAGCCTTGTATTCTGGCAGTGTTTACTTAGCGGGTTTACTTTATCCACCTGGTCAAAGTTACCCCAAAATAACAAAGCTTATTGGGGTAACATTGGCCACCAATTTAGTAGCATAATGCAAGATGCAAGTGTTTGGATGACATCACATATACTTACTATTACTTGTTGACCAAGCGACAACACAGGTGGTTGTACTTACACTCACTCAGAAACTTGATGCACAATTGAAAGTATACCGTGTGTTAAACACGTCATAAAACTGGCCATCTTCACAACAAGTATTCTCTGAACTGCATGCTCCAGTTCCACATAAAATAATTTCAAACTATTGAAAAAGCAATTTTCAACGTATAAAACCAATTTTACCACACATAAAATAAGTGCCATCCAAGTTTTAAACTTTTTGTTAGTCCAAAGTAACCTCACGTGGCCAAAGTTACTCCATTTTACGGTAATCCACAAATTCGAATTGGCGTTTGACACGATCAAGCCCGAAGGAGTCTATGTTGCGGTTAGTCAATCAAAGTGCTGGCAGTACGCAACTCAACGTGGTTAGAGTATGGATTATCCCCAACACCAGAAAGCTGGGATAACTACGTAGCCCAACGAAACCACTGCACTCAATTGCTCAGAGAGGACCAAGCCGCGCATAAGCAGAGCATGGCAAAAATCTTCAGCGCCAACCACCAACTGCTGTATAAGCACGTCAATGGTCTACCGAAGGTGAGGCAAGGAGTTCCGCCACTCACGACGGTTGATGGCCCAACACGAACGGCTACGGAAGCAGCAAATGCGCTGCGGATGCAATATGCTCCCACCTTCCAGAGGGTATTACCATCAGGAAATCCTCCAGCTTTTATCGCCCCGCCGCCGGGACTCACTCACATCTCCTTTACCACTGAGACTGTCTTGTAGAAGCTGACCACTCTACGAAAGCAAAAGTCCCCGGGTGTTGATACTATTTGTTCAGAGGCACTGGGGGCAGTAGCAAGTCAACTGGCAGTGCCACTGGCTCAGTTTTTTCGGCACTGCTTTGACCAGAATCACGTTTTTGCCATGTGGAAGCTTGGAACAATTACACCCATTTACAAGTCAAATACATAAATGGTTTATTCTTGATAGCAACGAGCACGTCTAATCAGGCATGATCAGAGTTTTACGGACAATGTTTCGCAGTAGGCACCTTGTGTTGCAGGGATAAATGGCGAAACTGCTTGTGAGGAAATCATCAAAAGTGAAGCGGCAATGGTTGGTGTCCATGTGGATGTAGGGTAGTGGGGAAAATTGTAGGCTGACTTTATTATAGTCAGTAATTATATAAAATATGGCGTGGTAACCAGTTA
>CALYDF020005739.1:0-14060 GCA_944474145.2 Dicrocoelium dendriticum | reverse complement strand
CTGATCGGACAAGCAGAGAAAAGTTATCCCAGTTAATGCTTTTAAACATTCGCAAGCTTGCTATCTTCTAACTGTTTGCTATTTGCTAATGACCTAAAGGTATGGCGCATTATAGCTGCAGTGGAGGAGCACAAGGTGTTACAGGAGGAATTGGAAAATGCGTACACATGGTCCATCGAGAAAATGCCGCAATTCAATGTCACCAAGTGCAAAGCTCTTAGCATACGGCACAAGAATATGCATAAATAAAGCTTAGGACCACAAATTGTACAGCGGGCCTCTCACGAGTGCGATCTCGGCCTGCTAGTTCAAGATGACCTCGGTTGTTTGGAACAGACTGAAAAGGCAGCTAAGGAAGCAAACCAGTACCTCGGCCTTCTTCGCAGAGCTTTCTGGTAGTTCGACCCTTCAGTGTTTCCAAAGATGCTTAGTGCGTACGTGAGGCCGCAGACGGAATACACTATTCAATTGTGGCAACCCTGGCTCAAGCACCATCTCACCGGGCTCGATACTGCACAACGTAGGGCAACGAAGGGCGTCAGAAGTGTGACCAGCCTCCCCTACCCAGTCAGGCTGAAGACCCTCAGAATCTATAGTCAATGCAATCGGCGTCTAAGAAGCGATCTCCTAATGGTGTACCTGATCTGGGAACACCCAACCACCCATGCCATTCCCTTCTAATACTCAGACAAAACACCACGCTAAGTGGTCACCAGTTTAAGTTAGTAACGCAGTACAGCTGTCTGGAATGTCGGCGAAGCTATTTCTCACTTAGAGTATCACAGCCTTGGAACGCCCTCCCGGAACAGGTAATTAATGCACCCACCCTATCCCTTTTCTTAAAAGCGCCTTGACGATACTGTCACGTTTACACTACGTGCTATAGATCATGAACATCAGGTGCTGGCGTTAATGCACAACAGACAGTGGACAGTGTCGAAACCCTACTCGGGAATGCGTCACTGTAAACGCCTTGCACGAAATTTGATAAACGCCACTACTATAGAAACTGGCTTTCGGTATCCTGTAGACCCAAGGAAGTTGCACACCGGTAAGTGGTGTCCTTGCTAACTTTTTATTTCTTTCTCACCTATTATGTGACCATAACCCCCTTAACTGCTTTGTGTGCACACATTCCAATTTCAAACTCCCTTTATACGACAGCGCAGTTAAACATGTAGTCGCCCAAACTACTGACTCCATTATCCCTTGATCTATCGTTGTTTCACCCTAAAACCCTACGTGACATGTCAAACGCCTGCCCTTTACCCGTTATAAATCATCTTTCATTGTTTATTGTAAAACTCAAGACGAACCCAACAAACCAAACCAACTACGGCCAACCATTAACTACACTGGCGGCCCCTAGTTTCGCTCGGATTCCTTTGATACCTTGGTGTCATTGAATAGCAGTAAGCAGGAGGGTAAGACTTTTATACCTTTACCGCTTTCCGATCATTGCTGGGATGATTGGGTGATTGCGCAAAGGAAATAAAGGAAAGGCCGCCGCACTTGAAGCTACAGCAACACGATCCAGGCGTAAACAAAAAGTGGAAATGCGCCGAAAGTTTAACACAAATCTCCGCCTGCGCAGCAGCGACAGATCCCGGGAACCGGTTCCATTCATTCACGACGCAAGTGGTTAAAGCAAGGACGGACAGCACTTTGTGTCTCCTTGGTTTAAATATTTTCCATTGGTGGCGCTAGTCAAACTCGCAACGTTTAGGTAGAAAATTCCTGCAATTTGCACCCCAGAACCCCTAAGCGTACGACGGATAAAAATAAAATCACCGCGGCGGCGCAGGTAATCCACAGAAAACGAAATGAATTTTCGAAGCCGAAGGGGAGAGGGCAGGTCACAGATCTCAGGCACGAACTTCGATCAACGCCGTTGAAGCTTTTCAAGCAGCTCAAGCGCAAAGTTGCTGAGGGAGTAGACAGCACGGTGCCCGTGTTCTAGTATTGGGCGTGAATGCGAGGTACACTTGAGTCCAAGCGCTTCGGTGACAAAGGACAGAAGCGCTTACGGAGAGCGTAAAACATCCTGTGAGCAACGACAACCCAGTTCATGGTGTCTTAAGTGAATTGTAAGTCTGGAACACAAGCACGTCCAGGTCTTTGTGTGAGGTGACAACTTGGAGCAACTACCTCCTGTGGTAAGCACCGAGCGGTTCAGAAGCGCCAACAGACAGAATCGACCGCGTATCTTGGTTTATGGGTTAAAGCCTTTGAACCTACTAATGGTGCAGGAGGGCGAGCGTCTCTGGTACTTCATCAGCATTCCCTATATGTAAATACATATTTTAGTTGCGACAACGCGAAGCTCCCTATTTGGGCATGGGCAGCATAGTGCAATATCGTGCCTGACAGCAGGATTAGCAGGACCAAGTAAAGTAGTCTGTAGTGTGGACTCAGCTGGTCCAAGGATTGCCTGAAGTCTATCCCCACAGGATGCGAGGTATAGAGATAAAAAGTAGGTCATTAACGTGTTGTATGTTAGTGAGGATCTCGTCCAAGGAGGATGTGAACCCAGTGCGGGTGAGGTGAGTAAAGCAGGAGGAAAAAGCTGCAAAAATAATTTAAGAATATTGGCGTGTCACTGATCAAATATGCAGGCGTAGTCGTACGAGACCAGGTATATGCACAGAATTTGTGAGACGTGTTATCGGTCAAGTTGCCAATGCGTGGTTGGTGCAGTGACTTTATTGTGTATTGAGTCCTGTCCACCAAGTCGCGTTGCTAAAAGAATGTTTGTGGCGTTTTGTAGGGAGATGGTTTGCCCGTCGGTACCCCAATACGTCCTGGAACACTACCAACCAGTGGTTTGACATTGACAAGGTGGCAGCTGACCAATTATCCGCGCGCTTTTTTGCAGTCATGTTTCCATTTGCCATGTGGTTGTCTTCTTCAGAGTCGACAGCAAGTGATTAGAGCTGTTGAAGTCGAACGACTCAGATGCCTTGTATTGCTTCGATTAGTTTACCGGGTTCCTTTAGTTCCTCATTATTGCAAGTGCGGATGCTTTCTTGGTTGTGGCAAATTATACCACCTTCTATATAGATAGTACGTCTGCATAAAGCATGCAATCCAGTTAAAGCTCAGACGTTAAGTCGTTAATGAAGAGGCTGAGGAACTCGAGGGCCAGGACAGAGCATTGTGAGAGCATCGTGGCCATATGTAATAGATGGAAAACCTTCCGTACAGTTTCGAGAACGTGGAGCGACCGTACATGAAATCAGAAATCTAGGAGAGTAGGTTCCTGTTGACACCAATTTCTGGGATGTTGAAGAGAAGATAGTCATGGGCGATAGCCAAAAGGCCTTACTGACATTCATAGGGAAAACATCAAGACTTTACCAACGTGCAACAAATTGCCCCTTTTCTTTATCTACAAGCGTTGGTGGGGCCTTAGCCAGCTTTAAATAAATAAAATATATAAATGATATATTCGCGGTAAAACGTGACCCATATGTAAAGGCGCGGTCAAATATGCATACAAGCATAGCTTTTGGATTATTAAAACTTTTCGTTTTAATGGAAGGCATAACCGGAAAGATGTAGTCCATACGAGTGAGCATTTTATCAGGTAATAGTCAGACCAAGGAAAATGATGGCACTGGAACGCGTAAAAATCAATCATAACTGTTGTGTCAAGATACAAGTTGGGCGTGATTTCGCCATGTAGTAGTCCATGAACACAGGAGCCCAAAGAAAGCTTTTGTTCAATCAATGATCATTACGCTGTCTGAATGATCTGTGCTCCAATAAAGCATTTTTCACAGTAAAAGCATTTGCACAGGTTGTATGTAGACGTCTGAGGACTGCGTCAATGTGAATTGTTCAGCTGTGGCTCTACTCAGTTGCGCGGCAGATCCGCCACGTTGCGGTGTTGAATAACTAAATAAATAATTTCTCTCGATGAAACAAGACATATCAGTACAGGCATGCTTAAGTTGCTAACAGGGCCATAGAAACACTAGAAGCTGGTGTACACATACAACAAAAATAGGTGATTGAAAATTGAGATTGAAAATTGCACGTAGTTTTACACAAGATCTATGGGGGCATGAAGAGCTTGAGCAGTGGCGTCATAGAGTAAGTCGGCGTCGAAGGGCTGCACGATCATTAAGTGTTTCTGTTATGGAAGTGCTGGGTGCGGGTTTGAATGGTTCCGGGGGTTGATCACTGTTTTTGTATAGGCCTAGGAGTCCGACAGTGATTGATAAACACGTGTTCGCAAATATGGGGTAATGAGATCATTCTTCGTGTGAAGCAGGTGGCAGTAAATTTATTTGGTGGCGAGTCACATCCGCCACATCACAGTGCCTTTAAGCAGACATTTTTGGCTTTTTATAGGGAAACGGCTTGCCTAGCGATAACCCACCACGTACTGGAGCACTGCCGTTGACCACAATGTAAATAACATTGAAATACCAACGCTTTTATAGAACCGATATGCCGAACAGCTAATCGCAGTCACGGAATACCCGATTTTCCGATGGCTGAGCGGAAGAATTAGTCGGGATTCATCAGGAATGGTTGTGAACGGCGGTACCGTTCGGAAATAAGCTGTGCAAATTGCGGTGCTGCGTTATTCAGGTGAGTCTGGAGCTCAAATCATAAGCAGTATCCTTGTCTGGGCAGATAACCTACGGACCAAGTGTGTGTCGCCGATAGGTCTGCGGGAGATAACCATTGCAACCAAGTGAGACGCTTGCATGGAGGGGATGTTTCAAAGGTTAGAGGAGCTTGCTGTGGTTTTGTGAATGGCCAAACGTAGTAGCATAGTCCAATCCAAATCTCTATATTACACGTCGAGGTGGGTGAAGTAGCAAGAAGAAGTAATCCACTGGCAAGGTGGACGGAGAATAGCGCCATGGGATCGAAAGTAAGTTGAACACTTGCAGGAAGGCGAACTTGTTTTACAGGTGTGCCATGAAGGATCCAAAGCAAGGCTTTCAGGAGGTTATCAACTGGCTAGGTGCAGGGAGCATAAAGCCATGTCAAGGCATGTATGCTGGTCACTTGCAGGGGGATGAAGCAATTTGGGTCATGTTCCGGAGGTAATAATGATTTGAACCCAGTTGTTCAAACCAGTGAAAGGTACGGATCGAAAAGCTTCCATAACAGATAAGCCTGGCTTTGATGACTGACCACACTGACGAGGTGGGTAACGTATCCATCGAATACTGACGCCAAGCGTATGAAGAACCCGGTAAAATAAATAATACACTGGAGAGGTGGATGAAACACAGCTCCATGACATCGCAAGTAAGTTGAACATTTGCCGGTAGATGAAGCTTTCTTGAGGTGGTGTTCTGATAGTGACCGTGCTTTGAACCCAATTGGTCAAACCAGTGGAAGGTGCGGATCAAAAAGCTTCCATAATAGATTATCTTCCAAATGCCTGGAGTTGATGGCAGACCATTATTTCGAGGTGGGTAACGTATCCATCGGATACTGACGCCAGGCATATGAAGGATCTTGTACGATGAATAATCCACTGGCGAGGTGGAGGGAACACAACGCCATGACATCGCAATTAAGTTGAGCACCTGCATGTAGATAAAGCTTTCTTGGGAGGATGTTCCGAAGGTGGAACTAACTTGGACACAATTGTTCAAACAGCTAGATAATGCACATCAAGTGGACAGTATGCCCGAGGTGGTGACATGAGCTGTCAATGTATGTCTATAGGTCATGTTTATGGATACTACGCCTCAGGTAGGTTCAGCAATTTCTATGCAGGTCGAGCGAGGGAGTGGGAAGGAAACTCACAGAAAAGAAGGACTTCGAACGTAAAGAAAGGAGTAAGGAGAGCCGGCGTCCCCAAGCCTTACCAAACACTATACCTCATTTTATATGTGTATATATACTATGGAGTCATCTGTTTGAATGTGCTTTCTACTATTGGGGCTGAAGTTAGAAAATCTGTGTTTAGAAACTAGTTGTCATGAAAGGTGGAGTAGTGCATCAAAGGAAAGATGGTGCAATACATAAATAAATAAATAAATAAATAAATATTTTATTCTCGACTATGCGAGGCACGCTCATGGAGGCATGATCAGATATGTACAACGGTACAAACATTATAATGCAATTGGAACAGTAACGCAGAAAATTGTTCATATATCCATGATTGGAACTGTACAATGTTGAAAATGCGAAACAATAAGTTGGCTGTCATGAGATACGGGACCTCAGCTAATGAGAGATTAAGAAACCTGAATGATCCACTGAAAGGTAATGGAAGAGCCCGCACACAAGGAAGGAAAAGGGCAACGTATGGTAGGATGTAAAACGACAACAGTATATACAGATGTAGAAGTCCCAGTGTAACGATCCTATGTAGAATTGTGACGCTATTTGACCTGCCAGTGTAAAGTTTGTGACAGAAGCTTCTCATTGGGGCCGTGAGTAATTAGACCAAAAGCTGCAGCAATAGAACCGTGGAGGTGCTAGCAGGGCAGTTGAGCAAGCCGTGTAATAATATGGAACAGCAGTGTCTCAATATACTAAGTGAGCCTCCCGAGGGCAGAGCCCTACGGTGTCACAGGTAAGTCAGATGGATAGTGATGACAAAAAGGGAGGTTTCGGGAGGTAATACATAGAAGATCCAGACCTTATTTAAGTGAGTACTTGACACGCAAGCCAAGCTGTCAGTAGAAAAGAATACCGTCGAGTTATATAAACCAAGTCCGTAGTTAAGGTGAGAAGGAAAAGAGGATCCTGCGATGCCGTATTCCTGTAAATTTATAAAGATATGGATGCGGTGCCAAGTATAAAAGGTGCGGAGCTTCATTGTAAAAGATAAGTAGCTGCTGCACCGTAGGTATGTGGTGCCTAGGAGGAGAGAAAAGCCAGAGCAAACATGTAGCAAAAATTGTGGGAATATACGGAGAATATAGGAAAGATGAAAAAAGGATTATCAATGGTGTTGTGGATGGTAGGGTAACAGTTAAAGAAAAAACGATGGAGCAACAGAGGTAAGTGGTCCAGAGGAGGACAGGAAAGCCGGCGTCAAGAGAAAAGTGAAGAAGTAGGACGAGGTAAGGTTATAGATGGGCATCATAGCCATATATTTAAAGTGTTAAGCACAAAAGTGCGGAGACACAGTGAGGAAGATAAAGCTTTGGAGGACTGGAGCTAGGTGGTGCCTAGAAGGATTGGAAAGCCGGAGTCAAACATGTAAGAGAAGTGGTAGGAATATACGATAGATAGAAGCTGGATTAAAAGAGAATAGTTAATGGTGTTTTTGTTCATAGGGCAACAATAAGAATATAATTGGGAAACATGGCCTGCTACTTGAGGTCCTGCGCAGCAAAGTGCAAAGCTTTAGAGTGGAAGATGAGTCGGTGGATCACCAGAAGTAGATGGTACATTAGTGGAGAGGAAAGCCATAGTTAAAGAGATAAGTGAAGATGTAGGACGAGATAAGGTTGTAGGTATGCATCACAGACATTTACTGGAAGTCTTACGCACAAAAGTGCGGAGCTACAGAGTGAGAGATAAGTCGTTGAAGGACTGTAGACGGGTGGTGCCTAGTAGGAGGAAAAGGACAAAGCCAAGCAGGTAATATAAGTGGTAGGAGTATGCAATAATTTGAAGCGTGATGTAGAGAGAATATTGAAGGGTCTTGTGGTTCATAGAGGAACAGTTATCGAAATAAGGATGTGAGCTTTGCGATAAGGATATACTTGGGAAACCTAACCTGCTACTTAAGGTTCTACGCATAAACATCCCGAGCTACAGTGTGAAAGAGAAGTAGGTGGAGCACCAGAGGTAGGTAGTCCATAGGTGGACAGGAAAGCCAGCTTCAGAGAGATAGGTGAAGAAGTAAGACGAGATAAGGTTATAGATAGGCATAATAGCCAGCTGTTTGCCGTCTTATACACGAAAGTGCAGAGCTACAGTGCGAAAGGTAAGTCGGTGGAGCATCATAGGTGGGTAGTCCATAGCGGGAGAGGAAAGCCAGAACCAAAATGGTAATAGAATCATTAGGAATAAGCGATGAATGGAAGCGAGATGTAGAAGAGTATTTAATTGTATGGGGTTCATAGAGGAACAGTTATATATAAAGAGTTGGCAGCTTTGCGATACGGATATAGGTGGGCAACATAGCCTACTACTAGCTGTCCTATGCGAAAAGTCAAAGCTGTGGTGTGGAAGTCAGTGGAGCGTCAGAGGCAGGTGGTTCATAGGTTGACAGGAAGGCCAGGTTCAGAGAGATGTGTGAAGAAGTAGAGAGTGATATGGTTAAAGGTATAAATAAATAAATAAATAAATAAATTTTTTATTCTCGACAAGGCGAGGCACGCCTTTACATGCATGATCATTATGACAACAATGCGTGGTTTGAATGTGCAAGAACACATTATGTTTGCCGTACCAGTGAATGTTTATGTAGGGGGTATGTAACTATGTAACTGTGTGTGGGTGTGGGCGTCACTGTGAGGTTCCTGTTTGTAACTGTGCTGCTCTAACTTTGACTCTCATATCGTCGGCAATGCTCGAGTAGAAAATGGATGTCCGTGCGTTGGAAAGGATTATTCGGATACCCACGGGGCAGTGACTTTATTTTGTGGCGAGTCACGACCGCCACGTCACAGTGTTGTTAAGCAGACTTTTGTGGCTATTTACAGGGAGAACGCTCGCCAGGCGAAAACCCACTACACCCTGGAACACTGCCGTAGGTCTCGTCGAACAATTGTGATAATCGGCTATGCATCCTACAGACCAATTTTGCACTCCATTATTCGCAGTCGGTTAGCAGCCAAAATTCTTCCTTGGTTGACAGATTGGCCCGGTAATGATCCGGCAGTAGTCGTTGAAACCGTTCAATGATGCAAACTAGTCGCAAATTCGAATAATATGTGGTGCAAGTGAGTAGAATCATTGACAATAGAGGCTGGCTTTTTCTGTTACATACTTCTCCGGCACGTAAACCGTGTCCAGCTATCCACGCTGGACTTGTCATAGAGATGTTGAGTGCCGTTGTTCCTTGTGGCTGAATAGGTCTACGACAGGTGATAATGTCATTCCTATGTCCAATGCGGGATCGTTACGCGTTTCTTACTCCGCAAAATGAAATCAAAATTCCTTCAAATTTAAGTATGTATAGTTTTTCTGTAGTCAAGTGAAAGCTCCATGAAAGGCCATTGGAAAAACCAAATCTGCCAGCGCAAAACTATCTAAAAATGACATCGGAAAAGCTCCAGCTGAATGGAGAATCGGAACGTTCTTTCGGAAGTGTAAGGCAATGAAAGCAATTTACTGAACGCCGGTGAGAATAAGCAAAGCTAACCAAGGCAGTGAATGGAATCACGCCATAAATGTTTGTCTAACGTTATGCAACATGGGATCCAGATAAATATATTATTCCAGGTGAGTAAATTGTGATATAGTGAGTAGGCGGCGAGCTAAACCCATTTGAGTAGACCCCGTAGATGGCTTTCTCCCGAATGGCGGTAAAGCTCCATTTGGAACGATCAGTGGGTTATTCCTCTCCAGGAGAAAGGATCCATTGTTTAAGTTAGATGGCTATTGAGAATGGGTCGGCCTGTGTTAGTGGATAACCCTTCTTGTTGTGGCTCACGTAACTGGAAATCTCGGAAAAATGGGCAACGGAAAAGAGACCGCCAGACCGACAGCAATAAAACAAGAAGCACTATCGAAAAGCTGGTCGCGCAACGGTGCCTCTGTTACATTAAAACCTATGTAATTATGTTTAGTATACATGATTCGCAAGCGCGTGACATACATCACCATGCTGGTGTGGCCCAAACTACAACTACTGCGTTGGAAGATGGTTCCGCACGTCCAGGGTCAGGAGACCGTTATAACAATGCGTGGTTACAGGGTCCCATCGCAATGAGGCTGGACCTTACCGTGGTGCGATGGTTTGCGTGCCTCAGAGATCCATTAAGCTATGCTGGGTGGTGCATATTTTTCACCTTCAGAGCCACTCATGCCAGATGGGTCAATGGTTAGAGGCCAGACACACTCAGCCTCCTGGTCCTCCAGGTTGGGGTTTGGAATGGGGGTGGCTCCTCATTTCATAAAACGGGCTCTGTAGTCCAGTGCCAAATCCCGGTGTCTTGTGGTAAGGTTTTTGAACCAAAGGCTTTGGTTGAGAACCCTAATCGTTCTCCTGTCTAGGCCTGGGCATCCTGACAGTTTTCTGCCCACGCAATACAATAAACCTTCCCTACAATACTTTCTTGATGCTCTGGCCGTCGCAGAGGATAATAAACGGCGCCCTATCTGCTGCATCGAGCAGGGTGGATAGGGGTAAGGATGCTACTGCTCAGGCCTTCCCGTCTTCTTATACCCCATTTCATCCTTATCGTCCCGGTCCAAATTTACTTATATACCCCCGTTTTCCAACCCCCAATTCTTGGCCCACCTAAGCTTAATTTAATAGTCGCTTGTCTTCTAATTTCAAATCACACACAATCGCAGGGCCTCGCTCCAATCCAGTCGACAAGTCCATGTTCAACCAAGCGAAAAACGTCAATTCATCCGTTTCCATTTGGAGTCCTCGTGTCTCGCTAAGATTGGCATGCCTCAACGTGCGCAACTTGCTGCAGATTGGCCAACAGGCAGCACTTACCCGCACACTAGAGACCCTGTCGGTCGATATTTGCAGTTTATCAGAAACCCGCCTGCAAGATTCGAGCTCCGTGCTTACCCTGAGATCCCCTACAGGCAACACTGGTGGCACATTCTCATTGCGCCTGTCTGGCGATGATGCAGATTCAAATGCCGGTCAAGCTGGCGTCGGCATTGTTTTGAGTCCCCGGGCTGAAGCAGCCCTGATTGACTGGATCCCAATAAACAGTTGGATGTGCACCGTTAGATTAGCTGCTTCTTTCCGTGTTACGAAGTCGCGCGAGGACAAACGGTGCCTGTTTGTCATTGCGGCCTACGCCCCTACAAACTGTAGCACTGATTCGGTAAAAGATGATTTCTATCAGCAACTGCACGAGCTCCTTCGTTACAGAAGAAACGCGGATACTGTGGTGTTGGCTGGTGATCTAAAGGCCCAAGTCGGGAAATTGTCCTCTGATGAGCTTCATCTGTGCGGCCAACATGGTGTGGGCTCCCGTAATGATAATGGTGAGCGATTGCTACAGCTGTGTGAAGATGCTCGCCTCTTTCTCGCGAGCACTAACTTTCGACACAGCACCCGCAGAAGTGCGACTAGGCGGTCAGCAGCCTCGGACCAGCCATGAACGCAAATCGATCATATCGCGATCAGTTACCGCTGGAGAGGCTGTGTCCAAAACTGCCGCTCGATTTGGAGCACGAGCGTGGACTCTGACCACGCACTTGTCTGCGCCGAACTCCGAGTGCGTTTCGGTGGACGTCCGCAACGTCAATGTGAACGAATTGACACCAGCCAGCTGGCGAAGCCAGGTGTTCTGAATGTGTACCAAAGTGCGCTGACCTCTAGGCTGAGCAGGCGCCCACTAAACACCGTTGAAGATCACTGGTCGCATATTCGTCAAGCGGTGCTGTTATCAGGTATGTCTTCATGTGGCAAAGAAAATTGCCAAACCGGACATTGGGTTTCTACAGTCTCTGGAATTTATGAATGCTCGCCGACGTATTGCGGTTGGAAGCGAATACAACGAGACTCGCAAAAACCTCAGGGCAAAACTACGTGCTAGCCTGAAGAAGGATCGCGAAACCTGGTGGTCTCATCGTGCCTCTGAGATGGAAACAGCCGCTGCCGTTGGTAATCATCGTAAGTTATTCCGTCTGATACGGGAAACAGGCAGCAGGAGACCTGGTGTTAGCGAGACCATACGCGAGGAGAGTGGGCAACCGATCCACAGCCTGTCAAAACGCTTAGAGCTTTGGGCTGAACACTTTGCAGGGCAATTTGATTAACTTGAGTTAGCGCTTTCTTCTTCGGGCTTTGGGCGCCCTTCTCCCTGGGCCGTCTCCTTGGATCCGCCATCACGTGCAGAAGTCGAACGTGAGGTCAGGCTGTTGAAATTGCATAACGCCGCAGGGGCAGATAGAATTCCTCCAGCCCTCTTCGAAATCGGGGGACCTGCTTTAATAGATGAACAACACGAGTTGCTAGTAAAACTTTGGGAGCAGGAGACAGTCCCGACAGACTGAAACGGCTTCGTCATTGTCCCAATTTTCAAGGGAGGCTGTCGTTTGGAATGCGGCAATCATAGAGGGATCAATCTGCTTTCGATTGCCTCTTAATTGCTTACCTCTGTGATTCTCCACAGACTGACTGGCACTCGTGAAAGCCAGATTCGTGAAGAGCAAGCCGGATTTCGTCGAGGTCGGGGCTGTATCGACCACATCTTCACATTGCGTCAAGTGTGGGAGCACCGCCATGTTTACTGGCCACCCATCATTTTCGTGTTTCTTGACATGAAAGGTGCCTTTGACTCAGTCGATCGATGTGCCCTTTGGGACTGTCTGTTGAGGAAAAGTGTACCTGATAAATATGTAAATATTATCAAAGCGCTGTACGCGCATAGTTTGGGCAGGGTGAGGGTTTATGGCAAACTCTCGCCACACTTCAGTATCACCAGCGGTGTGAGACAAGGATGCTCGCTGTCGCCTTTCCTCTTCAACTTCGCTATTGATGATGTCGCGGAAACAGCGTTCGCTGGACACGACCTAGAAGGTGTGGAGCTACTTCCTGGTGAGCGACTTCTTGACTTGGAGTATGCAGACGATATTGCCCTAATCTGTGACAACTCCTAAAACATGCCAAATAGCACTGGACCGATTAGCATTGGCTGTCAATCATTTTGTGCTATGCTTTGCTCCATCGAAATGCAAAGTACTTCTCCAAGGTTGGCAGGGACCCAACCCTGCGCTAACGCTTGGTGGTGATCGGCTAGAACTCTTTCAGAAATTAAACTACCTGGGCAGCTATATTAGCACCCGTGGGATTGAAGATGAGGTTACGAACAGTATTGCAAAGCTCGAGGTGCTTTTGCCAATCTCCGCTACCTGTGGCGCAGACGCGTCATTACTCTTGCCCACAAGGGCGGAGTTTACAACGCAGCCGTTTGTTCAAACTCTCTTATATGGCTGTGCATCCTGGCCCATACGGCCGACAGACATGAAGAGGCCCGCCGCATTCGAGCATTGCTGCCTGCGCAGCTTAGCTCATGTCTGGTGCGAACACCGCGTGAGCAATGAGCGTGTTCGACGTTGCGTATTGGGTGCAGAAAGAGCGAGTGAACCGCCCAGCACCATTATATCACGCACCAGGCTCCGATGGCTGGGCCACGTGTTGCGCATGTCAGCACACCGACTCCCGCGACGTGCATTGTTTGCGCGCTGTGGGTGTGGTTGCAAGAAGAGGAGGGGAGGCCAAGTGATGACTTAATCGAGAGGAGTGAAAAACTCACTTCGAAGTTGGCGTCGGTTGGTGCATCCCGATGGTCTGGCTGGGGTCCTAAGAATGGTGAACACGTTTGGTTGAACACACTCGCTGATATGGCTTGGAGCCGGCCCCAATGGCGTTTGCGTTGTGAGTTCCTTTGTCCATCCCCCACCTGCTTAGCATCCCCTCCAATCATGATCTCACCTGATAGGTATAATATGACTCTTTATACGGCAGCCAGCTGTTAGCTCTCCGGAATGAGGTCCATCCGTTACTGGGGACCCAGCGGGCGAGCCACCGTTTGTTTTCCTTTTCCTATCTTTTGTATTGCGGCACAATAGCTGAGGTGTTTTCCACCAATAGCTAACTTGTGTTATGATGATTGTGGTTTCAGGGCAGTACGGATAATGCGAGTGTTGGTGAGAAACAGATAAACCGTTGCTGAAGATAGCAGTCCGAAGGCGAGAGGAAACTTAGGTGAAGCTAAGGCCAACTAGGTTGAGACCGAATGCTAGGGCAACAGTACGTAAAGCAACGTTCCAAGCGGAAAAGAAATACAAAGGATCGGCGAAGATCGGATGAGTATGGACGACAATGAGATGCGTAATTTTTGAGAGTAACTACGCTAAAGCGCTCATACTTCCATGATCCAAGAGCCGTCAGAATCTAGAGAAAAGGATAGCGGCTGACA
>CALYDF020005738.1:0-14096 GCA_944474145.2 Dicrocoelium dendriticum | reverse complement strand
TCTGGAATTTACGCTAATCGCTAAGGATGTTTTGCATGTTACACATATAATCCGTCTTATGCATTAACACGAGCCTCGAATCCTTGCCGTAACTCAATAAAGGATTGCATCTGTTCCCTTGTAATACTACTACTACTACTGGATGGGTTAACCCTAAAATATTCAAGGCAACTATGCACTAGGTTAGACTTTAGGTTCTCAACATCAGTAGATGCTGTTGGATCTCGAACCTTTAACATTATGCTTTGAAAGTGCACCTCTAAAGCCGCTCGAGCTATTTTCTTACATGGAATGCAAAACGTGGGGCCTAACCATAACAGTTTCAGTTGTGCTGAGCTTAGTGTCTTATAGTTGGTGTCATCCGCTTTCGGATTTTCATGTCACTGTGGTCTCCACAGGGGAACCACAGGAAGCCTGTGTCATGGGTGGCTTGCGTTGCACAATCCAGAGCTCCAACCACACCCCCACATCCAGTGTAAACCCGAAGGAATAAGGCCAGGATGCTTGTGGATGTGAGCCACATTTCATCAACGGAGCCGGCCCACACTCCTTCACAGGCAAACACAATCACGCTGTACTTGGGGAATCAAGCGCACACAAGGCGGTGGCTGGACCGTAGTCCGCTCCACACTGAGTGCATGGAACCGCTCTTTGAGCCTAGCACGGCCACAATGACCGTGCACCCCGTCCCCTACAGCAACGACCAACTGTCTCCTGGAGCCAGTATGAACGAGGTGGTGGTTAGTATACAAGTAGACACTTTTAAACATGCACACCAAGCGCAGACACACCAGGGGCAACAAGCAACAACCAATTACCTGAAACGAAATGTCGAACGAAATACATCGAATACACCGTACGGATATGCCGCTAAATTATCAAGTGAAATAAGTGGTTTATTAAAATAGACGTGCTCGATTCAGGATGGCGGAAAAAGGGATCAAGACACACATGTGAAAAGGGGAAAATTAAGCGAACTTAACGACCTTTAGTTTAAACGAAATGTGCAATTTAATAGATTATTCAGGTAAACATTAAGAAAGTAACAAAATAATTCTAAAGCAGATTATCAAACCAACCAACTGAAATAAAGCAACTCACCACGCAAGCAAGCGGTTAGTAAAACGAATGCAGCGAACCTACCAAAGGTGCGCCGGTTCTGCTTGCGTTCTCAACAGGATTCGTCGTTTCGGTGCTGGTCCTGAGTGGCCTCGCTCGTGGCTAACTAGGCCGGCCTGACTCAGGCACTTGCGACCGCATGTGCTACAGCACCATGTGCTCGACCTCGATGCAATACAGCCCATCGGCGCCTGCCGCTTCCGCAATTGCCGCTTCTTCACTGCAAGCACGAGGGCTTTCTCCTGCACCTCGGCAACTGTCTTCGTGATTAGGTCAAGCCATGTACTCTACTCAACCGCCTTCGACTCTCATGACCTGCAATCAACATTAGAACGTGATGGACTTACTTTGATCATGTCCTGGTAAGGCAACTTCGATATTCGCATCTGCCGTTTCCCTGCACTCAGTTGGCCATAAAGCAGCTGTTTCGGTATCGGGATCGAATCCATGCGGCGGATAAACCCGAGCCACCTCAGGTGCCTCAGTAGAATGATGCAGTCCACTGCATACATGCCACGACGTCGGAGTACCTCCGTTTCTACAACTCGGTCACTCCAGCCGCTGCGTATAATACGACACAGACACTGATGATGGAAGGGCTCCAGATATGGAATAGCATTCCGACAAAGCATCCATGTTTTGCTGCCGTATAGAAGAACGGACAGCATCATAAACTTATATACCAGCAGCTTCGTCCCAACAGTGAGCTGGTGGTCCTTCCACACATGGCCTTCTGGCTTGCCAAAAGCAGTAACGGCTTTCGATACGCGGCTGTGAAGCTAGCTCCTCATCTGCTGGTCAGTTGTTATTACGATACCGAGGTAGCGAAATTTCGAAGTGGTTTCCAACAATCCATCGATCATCTGGATTATGGGCAGGCCCAGGGACTCCATTTCGAGTGAAGGCTGGCAAAGACAAAAGTCTTACTTGTGTTGATGGTGAGCACGAATTTGGTCGCTGGGGAAACCGGAGCACTAGTAAATGGAACAACGGAACAATGGTATATTACGGGTAAAAAAGCAATGCCTAACAAGTCTCTTGGGATGGAAATTATTGTGAAGATATACTTGCGTGATAAAGTGAAAAGCGTTTTAGTGGACTCATCATACACATGTAGAATAGGAGAGATGTTCACGTATTAAAAGTATAAATCCATAAATCCATTGGTTGGGAGTCTGGAAATACGCCGTTTGATTTCCTTTTGTAGCTCCATGGCTAACAAGTTGTAAAATGTAATACAAATGAGCAAACGCATCGTCAACCAGTTTTTTTAAATATCGCCAGATTGGGGGCAGAAATGACATAATTTGGGAGAGCGTGCCATAGCTGTCACACTCTGAGAAAAAAGAAATTTCTACGGCATTACAGCCGTTTATACTGCATTGTCGGTTTCAAAGGATGAGGTGTTAGGTTAGTATTGTGGTTCAATTCCAGCAGCGAGCGACAAATGTGGTTCGGGTTCTTCAGAATCTGGTAAACCATTATGAGACCCCCCTGCAAATGCCGATATCGGCTGCTGTACATTATTAGAGATTTCAGTCTAAGTTGATAGAGCAGATGAATGAAGCCTCTGAGGTTATTGGTTGCCCTTTTTTGAGGTGTTTCGAGAGCAACGAGATCCTGTTTCTGCCACGGCTCCCACGTCAGGATACCATGTTCCATGTGCGGTAGCATGTAAGCGTTAAGCATTTGGGGGAAGATTGAGGGTTCAAACCGACCGAACGCTCTGCGAAAAAGGGGGAAGTGTTGGTTACAGGTTTTTGACGCCTTCTTTGCTGGTGTTATAGAACGGAGAGCTTCCTGTGCCAGTACACCCAGGTCACGCTGTTAAGAGATCTTCCACTAGATGCGGTGTCCAAGCTTGCATACGCTCACCGGCTAGTGAAGCAGATGGGTCACCTAGCACTTAGCAATGATTAACTGAAGCAGATTCCTCGATGACTATTCATAATTGTAATCTAGGTTGTGTTGAAGTGGATGGTGATCTTCCTTGTTATTAATCGCCCACCATATCTTGACGTCATTGGTGCAAAGCAGGAAATTTGGGGATATAACTCATGCCAGGTCGTTGATAAACACCAAGAATAAGCGCGGTCCCAGCAGCGAGCCCTGTGCGACACCACATTCCGCCACAATCTGTTTAGAGGGTGATCCTCTCCCACGCACTTGAAGCTTCCGTAGGTTTAATAAAGTTGCCAGTCCAAACAAGAACGTAATCAATGTTGGAAGTTTGTGAGTAGGGTAATCGTGACTTCTACTTTCTACAAGAAGGTAATCCCCGATTCCGAAATTGTAGTGTGTAAACTAAGATGTGGTGATCCAGGCGGTCGAAAGGTTTGGAGAATTTCAGATAGATGACGACATCTCTGACCCCAGCATCAATCACTTCCACCCAACTACCTCGTGCCATTATCAGGTTGGTGGTGCGTGATGTTGCAGTATACACGTAGTCCAGGACAGCCTGAGCCAAGACCGCTTTCGTTAGCTTCGCGAGCACAGGGAGGCGAGTCATTGAGTGGTCGAGCGCATGATCTGAAAGGCTACCGCCTCTAAAAGTTGCGGTGATAACGCCACGCATCCACATAGTGGGGACTTGCTGTAAATCGAATCACCTTTAGAAGAACTGTGACAGTGGTGCAGCTGGCAAGGCCATGGGCTGCAACTCATCCGCGCCGTGTGCAAACAAAGCACAGTCGTCAGCGAACAGCAACATACGGATAGTTGTCTCACCGACTACGATTCTAGAAACGAAATGAAGGATGTTCAGAAACCCACCATCAATACGGTGCTCCAACTGATTGTCGTAAGCACAAAGGACATCAAAATCAGTACACCTCATATAATGAAGGTAAATGTTAAACAGGGCAGGAGCTGAAACACAGCTTTGATTCACACCAGAGATAACTGCAGTCATCTGAGGGCTCTCCACTCAGCTGCACCCTCGCCAGCGTACCACTGTGCAGACATCTAATTAAACTTACAAACATACTAGAACAACCAGAATTAGCCAACACCAGCCACAATGCCTCGCGGTTCACCGTATCAAATAGCTTGGTGAAAGCAAAAGCGAGTACACAGGCTAGTGTTTTTTCCTACACTTCTGCAACTGACAAGCCGCAAACACCATCCTATTCTAGGATGGATAGGCGAATTTCTCGTTCAACGTCACCTGAATGTGAGAGTCCGAAATACCCTGTCGGAACCAATCGAAGTTCAGTGTGGCGTACCTCAGGGCTCGGTACTCGGGCCTCGCTTGTTCATTGTTTTCATAAATGATCTTGCAGCTGCACTGTCTTCCAACATTTTGCTGTTTGCAGATGACCTAAAGATATGGCGTGCCATAGCTTCAGGAGAGGATCACACAGCCTTGCAGGATGATTTGGACAAAGCATACGAGTGGTCAAACGAGAACATGCTACAGTTCAACACCACAAAGTGCAAAATCTTGAGCATACGCCATCAGAGTGCGTATAACTACCGCTTGGGACCTGACATTCTACAGCGGACCTCTCATGAGTGCGATCTTGGCGTGCTTGTACAAGAAGATCTTGGGTGCTTAATGCAGACCGAAAAGGCCTCCAAGAGAGCAAACCAACACTTTGGCCTTCTGCGTAAAGCGTTTGGGAAGTTTGATGCCTCAATCTTTCCGAAAATGCTTAGCGCTTTTGTCAGACCGCACACAGAATACGCTATTCAAGCGTGGCAACCATGGCAGAAGTGCCACCTCACTGCACTCGATACTGCACAACGCAGAGCGACAAAATACGTCAAAGGTCTTTCCAGCCTTCCCTACCCACTCAGGCTGAAAACTCTTAACTTATACAGTGGACGTTACCGTCGTTTGAGAGGCGATCTCATATTGGTGTACCGGATACTGAGAACCCCCAACCACACGTGTCATTCCCTTTTGAAACGTAGTCAAAACGCATCCCTAAGAGGTCATCAGTTTAAGTTGATCACACAGTACAGTCGACTGGAATGTCGACGCAATTTCTTCCCCCTCCGAGTGTCACAACCTTGGAACGCCCTTCCAGAACATGTAATTAACGCTCCCACCCTATCTCTTTTCAAAAAACGCCTTGACGAAACTCTGACACGATTGCACTATGTGATATAACGTGCGACCATCAGATGATGGTATTAGTGAACAACGAACGTGGACGGAATCCACTTAAAATTCCTATTGGATTACTTGTTTATGTGCATCTCCAATCCCTTGGTGAGTCATGCACTTCACACGTACTTTCATCGATACGATTTTTTAATTTTACGATGTTAATTCTCATCATCCTACGGGACCTGTCAAGCATTGCTTTTATACCCGTCATAAACCATTGTTCCATTGTTCCATTATATTGATGCGACCCGAACGGAATCCACACTGCTCTTCCGCCACGTTCGGTTCCGCAACTTTACTAACGAGGCGGTTGTGCAGGATTCGGGCAAGGACCTTGTCCATACAACTCAGCAAGCTGATATCATGATAATTCGTGCAACATTGCTTGCTCTCTTTGCTCTTGTACAGTGGTAGCACAAAGAGATCCTTCAGCTCTTGCGGCACCTCCTACTAAATCCACATGCATTGTACCAAGTGTTGCAGCGCAGTCACCAACGGGGGTCCGCCGTGTTTCAATAGTTCTGACGTGATCCTGTCGGCTAAGGCGCACTTGCCGTTTCGCAGCTGAGCAATTGAGCGCCTCGTCTCATTCAGTCTCCGCATGTCCGCCGGACTCACCTTCACATCGTGCTGTTTCAAACCGCTCAAATTAGGCTAGTCGATCTCTGAACGGTTGTTCAAGATACAGACAAAGTATTTTGCCAGATCTGCACAATGTCTGCGGTTGGTGTGCAGGCAACGCCTTAACTACCATCGAGTAGCTTCTTCAGCGGCTCAAACCTCGGTCCATACACCGCCTACAAGGAGTCAAAGCTTTCCTTGTGTTGGCGGCGTTCAGCGTAGCATTCCATCTACTTCGCCTTCTCCGTCCACCATGCATTTTTAATGCGACAGCGCTCTCTGGTCAGTTGCCGTCGAAGTTTGCGTAAGTGACTCTTTATCTGCCACATGTGCAGCAAATGCTGCATTCTTCCCAGACACCAATGCGCTAATCGTCTCCTTGTTCTCATCAAACCAGTCAGGCCGCTTACAGTTTGTGCGCCCGATGGTCTCCTCGGCAGCAACTGTCACCTGGTCGCGAATGTGGTGCCACAAGTTACCCACTGTGGCTATGCATTTTACAACACAGTCCTGCAGCCATGGTCTGCTCCAGCTCAATGCGTTTCTCCACAGTACTGAGGTAGATAATGTTAAATTCATGCTGATTCACGGCGGCAGTGCAATACATAGATTTACAAAATATATGTACTGTTTGCTCCACACCACTTTATGATCAGTGTTACACTCAGCTCCACGCATTATACGTGTCATGCGCACTTTACGCATATCCCGCTGACGTACGATGACATAGTTGAGCAGGTGAGAGTGACCACTCCGTGGATGCGTCCAAGTTGCTATATCACTCGCACTCAGTGCAAACCGAGTGTTCGTGATCGTCAGGCATTGAGTGGCACACAATGAGAGCCGCCTGTCATGGTTAGCATTCGCTGAACCAATGTCATACGGACCGATGATTTCTATCCACACTGATGCATCACGCCCAACGCCAGCGTGGAAATCACCCAGCAGAAATAGTCGGTCGCTCCTCAGCACACACCGTATCATGGATGATACCTGATTGTAGTATCCATCACGCGTGTCATCAGGATAACACGTGGTCGGACCGTACGTGTTTATAAAAGTGGCAAACTTACCTCTTCCGAGTCATTAGCGAACAGTCAAAACTCACGCGCTGATATAAGTCGGCTCAGCCTTCTGGTGGCCATTTAGGCTATCGGAAATTGCAAATCCGACCCCATGTTCACGTGGTGCTGAGGCAGCATTGCCCGCACAGTAGAATGTGTAGCCAGTACCTGCTTCATGCAAATTACCTTGCTCAGCGAGCCGTGTTCCACTGAGCGCCGCAATATCGGTGTGGTAGCGCACCAGTTCTATCGCGACCAGTGCAGTGCGCCACTCGGGGCGCTCACTCGAGTTCCGGTCCAGTAGTATGTGCACATTCCAGCACCAGATGCTGAGTGCTTTGCGCGCCGGCTTACGATTGCATTGGTGGGCAATCGCACGCCAGATGGTCGTTGTGCTGAGGAGGTTTGCTTGAGGGGCTCCACCCGGAGCCTAAGGCTCAATAGACTGATCCACAATGCAGTGGGTTGTTTAGAGGTTTGCTTGAGGAATTCCGCCCGGATCCTTTGACTCAATAGTCTGACCCTCAAGGCGGTGGGGAACAGCTCCAGCTCTGCAATGTGATTGCAGAGACAGATTGAGATCTGCTTGAGGTCCGCCACACACAGTCTTTGGAGATCTGGAACAAGGTGTATATGTTTAGTGACCGCATTTGGATACACACCTGCGACTACGGCCAGACGCACCAATTTGACCAGCTGCTGGTTGGTTTGTGGTGTTCAGTAGCAAACCACTGAACACCCGGAAGTGCCCTCCCACCGTCAGAGATAATGAATGGGGCACGTGCTTTACGCTAATCGAGCAGGAATCTTACATCCGGTTGACCTGTTTTATCCCATGGCTAGGTTTTTACGGGAAGATGGCCATCGACCACTTCCTAACCTCCGAAGAGGATGGACTAGAATACTGGCAGGGCGCCTACACCTGACAGCAGAACCTCTCAGGTCCTCAGCCATAGCGTTTGATTAAATGTACACCAGAAGGACAGCGGGTCTAGCGCTTGGTCATTTCACGGACTCAAGCGGATTGATGTCCTGAATCTTAGCAGGGAGAAGGGCGTAACCCAACTCCCACCTAGCGGTCGCCACGAGGAGACATGCAGCATAAAAGCCCATGACACAACAGTAGCAGCGATGGTTAGCACATCTGTTAGGATTCTGCCACCACAAGTCCCAGCGTACCATAGGCTCTCCCACTGCTTAATATCATACTGGAGAGATTAATCAAATGCGTTCCATGTTGTTTGGTTAGGTTAATTGTAAAAGTTGATTAAGCAGTGTGTTGAGTAACTTTTTGCGCTTCTTTGCGTCCGTTTTCAACTTAACCAGCTCCACATATTCCTCCAAGTCTTCCTCAGTTTCGCCCACAAACTCAACACTGCGGGAAACCGTCACTCCGAAACCTTCATACGGATTGCATCCACATAAGTAAGCATATGTCGCTGCAAGGTTTACGCATTTGCATGGACGCCTTTATCGCCGTATATCTATCTAAAAATGTTCGGGATAGCAGCTTGATTGTTCGCATTAATTGAAGAATTTCAACTCCACTCTAGTCTGTTCCAGCGAGTAATGAACTTCGGATGCTCATTCAAAAGCTTCAAAGAATCACGGGCAATGCCGAGCTTCAGAAAGCATATATTTCCACTCCAATTAAAATAACTTCAAGAAAAATTGAGTGGTGGGTTATGCATTATTTTCGGGTAAAACCACATCGGACCCTAAATTTATTTAGCAGTGTTGAGATGTTGTTTACTACAACAATGCATAGTTTGCAAAACTTCTGAAGGATGCACTGCCCTCGTTAGCTCACTCAATGCTCGTTTATCAGTACTCTTGCTCCTGTGGTGCATAATGCGTGGGTCGCACAACGAGGCCCTATCTCAAATGATTCGTAAGCACATCCCGGTCTGGTTCTACAAAGGCAAGATGAGATCGTCGAGCAGCTCTATTATGTCACACCTCCTTGATTTCGGCCATACAACCTCAGTGATTGACTTCAAGGTTATATACTCAGTAACTGAACGTATTACGCAAGGCTTACACAAGCAGCTCCTCTCCATTGCCGATGCATTATACATTCGCCACTTGTGGCCCGAATTTTGTGTGCAACAGCGCTACGTCCGTCCGTTAGTACTACCGTGGCCGACGGTCATTGGTACCTAAGCCGAGTACATTATGGTGTCGATCTTTTATGTTATATTTCGCACTCTTTTACTTCGACTATCACCTAAACCTAAGTCTATGGCTACCTATTTGGCTATTCAAACAATCGACTAATCATTTTACCATCCCAATGTTGACACTAACAGCATCGAAACATTGTTGTGTGAAAGTTAGGGTCAGAGGAGATTTTACCTGAAAAGTATTCTTAACCAGCCAATCAACTTGTCCTATATTTCAATTTGGCTACTCCGCTCACCTAAACATCAACGCAGCTTTGTACGGCTGAGCCAGCCATAAATCTTCGCTTACAAGTGAAGGCTGAAAAGAAAGCAACTGATCCCCCTTTTTCTCGGAACAGCTCCGTAACACAACGATGCCTCTTGTTTGATCAGGTCAATACGTTAGCTAAATCTAGTAATGTCCTGGCACTTCGCTCTGTTGTAACTCACCTCTATGTTCTTGCAACCATACATTACCGTGGTAACAAAGCTGGATCTCTGAAGATTCATATGCAGCTACATTAATGTATATTAATCCTAGTCCTCCATCTTCTTTCTCATATGAGTGAAACTACACTAAGTACAGATATTTCGGTCTGTGTCGGTCTAGGCAAGTATACGCGGTGTGTGCTACTTGTCTGAATCTGATTTGTGGCTCCAATTGCTTTATGCACTTTCACCTTCCTTCCCCTTCCACGAGTCTGCCGCCACCATGGTATCCAATCTTGACTGAAACTAAAAGACAGAATGTTCGTGTTCAGATAGGGAACGGACAAGTGAATACTCCGAAAAATCTTCCAAAAGGCACCTACCATACCCCTGTAAAATCCTCAACCACTGAAAACCCTGAATGCGTGAGCAAGTAAATACGATCCGTCCCATGGTGGACACGGTTTCTCGATAGCACGAGAAACAGGCAGTAGTACTGTTATCGTTATTATATTTTGTGCGGTAGGCCTCTGTGCGAGGCATTATGGCGAGTCCAACAGAGCGCTCTTCATACTGAAATGGCTGGACTCCTTAAGAAATTTGTATAAACGCAGTAGTCAGATGAAATTCGGTAAGCTGTTAAGCATTTCGCACTGTCTCGTCAGTGCCAATGCAGTAACAGGCGGATATGAATAATTTAATGTTGGTTGCAAACGAACATAGGTTTCCCATAGCTCCTCTTCAGGCTTGTACAACCACATGCTGAAAAAAAAACCAACCAATTGGTAAACACAACTTTGTGGTTGGTAAAGTAAAGTTCCAGTTCTACGATCACTGCTCAAACACTACTATCGCTGTCTGTTAGGTCACGACTGCGGCGTGCACATAAATCTGAGGGCCAAGTCAGTTTTAACCTTTAGATAGAACCGTTTTCTGAATACACAGTTGCGTCTCTTATTGCCGAATCGCAATACTGTAGATGTATTTATGTTGTGGCCAAAGTAAAATAAGGCTAAGATTATCAAAGGAAATGTCCATCCCCTGGTAACTCGGGTTGATAATTCAGTTGTTCATATTGTTCTCCGAGCTTGTCGGTTTTTGTCGCAAACGTTTTCACTACCATGCGAGGTTGGCATTATCATTGGAATGAGATGCGGCGTACAATCTTACTGTATGAATCGTTCATTCGTGATCGACCTGCAGGTGACTTGGAAGTGGAAACGTCGATTTGAGTCCAGTGACCCCCACCTACTTTCCCTAAGACTAAAGTCGGCGTCCGAGTTGTTCTGCTTTAAAACACGTGACAAAATATTCATCATTTCATGACACATAAACCACCTGCCATTTTGAGAAAACGCTTTCAAAACCAAAAGAAAAACTGCCGGCGCATGAACGACGCAATGTGTTATTCAAAATAGGTTGCCGAGATTGCGGAAGAGATTATGTTGGCCAGACGGGAAGGAAACTGGCAACAAGGATACAAGGATATAAATGTCATCATCATCATCATCATCAACAGCAGTACATCAGCCATTTGAACTGATGCTTCGCTGCCATACAACCATGAGGACCTATGAAATAAAGAATAAGAAGAGGGAGAGAAGGGGGACTTACCTGAAAACCTTAATGCCCTAAGCAAACATTCAGGGTCAAGGCGCCTACACCTTGTGTAGACAACATACCGTCACAAACAGCTGGCTATCGTGCAAAGATAAGGCGGCATCGGCGAGACAGCTTCCTTGCGGCTTTCACTGCCACGCGTCATAATCAGCCATTACCCCGCAGATAACTCAGCACCAAACACACTTTAAACAGACAATCCGATTAGGAGACGGCAGCAGACGCGCCACTGGTGTCTACTGCGAGCCATGTCCTGTAAAGTCTCGAGCCAAGCACAAGGTGAGTCACGTGGACTCCAACCCGGAAGGCGAGACGGACCAACGGCACCCAGTTTGGTCGTCAGTGACTTCATTTCCCGCTGCCAAGTCAACTTCTGTCCACCTCGAGCCTTGCGCCATCCTACACCTGGTAGACTGAACAAGGCCCTCCTGGGTAAGCGGTGACCAGGCATGCGTAGCACGTGCCCGAGCCAACGCAACTTATTCAGTGCTATCTGTTGTTCTAGGGAGCTAGCATGATCATCACCACCTAGTACTCGCCTACGCACATCATCGTTGCGGACACGCTGGTGCCATCCGACACCAGCAATGCTTCGCAAACAACGATGATCAAAGACTTGAAGGCGCCTCAGATCTTCAGACCGAAGGGGCCAAGTCTCACTACCATACAGCAGAACGGCCCTCACTGTGGCCTTGTATACACGGCCTTTCAGACGGAGGAAACTCCCTTCTGTCGCCAAAGATGACGCAGGTTCAAGAAGGCAGCTCTGGCCTTTGCAATGCGTGAGCTCACGTCAGTTTCTATGCGCCCATCATTGCTGATGCAGCTGCCAAGATAAGTGAATTGATCAACCACCTCGAGTTCCTCGTTAGCAAGCGTCAAGGGGTCATCGAGTGGCTGGTGGTCCTGCAGCAACACTTTGCACTTTGAAGGTGCGAAGTGCATACCAAATAATGGGACCACTCTGGATAGGCTATTCAGGGTTGATTGTGCCGCCTCAACATTGTCGAAAAGCAAGACGATATCGTCCGCATAATCTAGATCAACTAACCTTTCACCAGGCAGCACTTCAACGCCTACATCGTGAGATTCCGCAAGGGAACACTCCATGATAGAATCCACGACGAAATCGAACAAAAACGGGGAAATCGGACAACCCTGACGAACGCCACTTGTAGTCGAAAAGCTATCCGATAGGACACCATAGACCCTGACGCGGCCTGTAGTGTTCGAGTATAGAGCACGAAGGATGTTCACATATTTCGTGGGAACACCTTTCCGCGCAAGTATTTCGAACAGAATCGATCGATCGACTGAATCGAACGCACACTTGAAATCGAGGAACACAGCTATTGTCGGTCTGCGGTATGCGTGGCGCTGCTCTAGCACCTGCCGCAAAGTAAATATATGGTCTATACAGCCACCTCCTGGGCGAAAACCGGCCTGCTCTTCCCTAATCCGAGATTCCCGTTCTGCAGTGAGGCGACGAACGATAATCGAGGCCAGTAATTTTGTCACAACTGGCGTTAGGCTAATACCCCTGTGGTTCGCACAGTCTGTGCGACTGCCCTTCTTGTATATTGCCACTATAATCGATTCGCTCCAATTAGCCGGCACACTCTCTTCGTTCCAGATACGTTCGAATAGGGAGGTCAGTGCTTTGCAGAGGACCTCACCTCCATCCTTAAATAGTGCAGGTGGTAGGGAATCCGGGCCAGCGGCACGAAAACGATTGAGGGCTGTGATCGCGTTTCGGACCTCGGCCTCCGACGGAGGCTCTAAACTAACCGTCCATGGCTCGTCCTGCATCACCTGAGTAGGAAGAGGTCCGGGAGCAGGGGCCAGCTGAACTGATGTTCAAAGTGCTCAGCCCAACGAGCCATACGGCGCTCCTTATTGTGTATCAGCGCACCCGCGCTGTCCCTGATTGTCTCACTGACGCCTGGTTTTCTCGGACCAGTGGTGCGTATTAGCTGGAAGAGCTTCCGGTAATTGCCTACTGCTCCTGCCTCCTCCATTTCTTGAGCCCGACTGGTCCACCAGGCTTCCTTGTCAGCACGTAGGCTCCGCTTTAGTTCACGCCTAATAGCCCGTCTGGTCACATTGTGTTCAGAACCAGCCGGGAGGTGTCTTCTAGCTTCCAAAAGGTTCACGGACCTCTCGGATATCCAGTGACTGGTGCGATGACGACTGATAGTGCCACAAACAGATGCTCCTGCGTCGTGCATAGTGGCCGAGATCCTATTCCACTGAAGTTCAGTGTCATTAGGACAAGACAGCGAGAGTTCGCTATGCAGTGCTTCTTGATAGGCTTGCCTGACAGAGGGCTGGGACAATTTCTCCGTTGCCAATCGGGGGAGACGCTTTGTGCGCCTTCCGGTAAAGTTCATGGAGAAACGACAGCGCACCAAGGCATGGTCAGAGTCGACACAGGTACTCCAGTACGAGCGGCAATCCAGAATGGAACCGCGCCACCTGTAACTTATGGCTATGTGGTCAATTTGGGTCCATCGCTGGCCAGCTACAGGTGGACGCCAAGTGGCACTTCGGCGCCCACTGTGTCTAAAAGCAGTGCTACTAAGAAACAACTGGTGCTCCGCACACAGTTGCAGCAGACGCTCGCCGTTGTCAGTCCGTTCGGCGTTAAGTCCATACTTACCACCCAGCTGAGCTTCTGAAGAGCTCAGACGCCCTACTTGTGCGTTCATATCCCCTGCAAGTACTATAATATCTGAACTAGTAGCACTGCGTAGCAGCGTGTTCAGTTCGTGATAGAAAGTGTCCTTGACTGCATTAGAACTGCAGTCGGTGGGAGCATAAGCAGAAATCACAAACAAACAGCGTTTTGTTTTACTTCGCGAATTCACCTTAGCTGATGTCGTCAAACGGGCTGCACATAAACGGCTGTTCACCGGAATCCAATCAACCAACGATGACTCAGCCTTGGAGCTGAGAATGATACCT
>CALYDF020005737.1:0-14102 GCA_944474145.2 Dicrocoelium dendriticum | reverse complement strand
CAGCAAGATAGAACCCACTCAACGCAATCACTTATTTCATGAGCCGATTGAACATCCTTTATGTGCACTTGT
Organism: Dicrocoelium dendriticum; assembly: GCA_944474145.2. Classification (NCBI taxonomy): domain Eukaryota; kingdom Metazoa; phylum Platyhelminthes; class Trematoda; order Plagiorchiida; family Dicrocoeliidae; genus Dicrocoelium; species Dicrocoelium dendriticum. The sequence goes on along the minus strand of CALYDF020005737.1, from coordinate 14,030 downwards.
AATACACAAATGAGTACACTCGAAAATCGGCCGGTGGCCGAGTGGTCGGCACGTTTGCTTTCCAACCATAAGATCACCGGTTCGAATCCGCGTAGGGGTGGGCGTCCTCGCGGTATACTCAGCCCGCGCGCGACTGGTGGTGGTCGCGCGGCAGCGAAGCGCCGTTACGGCGTATAAGCTGACACATTTCACTTTTTTTCACACTCGAAAATCCGTTTTTGCTTGTTTTTATGATCTATTGTCATAGGCATGTTATTTGCAGGCGCGTTTTATTGCGTCTATCAATATGTGACCGTAATTATACGTTGTATTACATGGAAAACCTTCGACGGTTAACTGTAATCTATCTTGGAACTTGTGCACACAATTTTTTAAATTTGCACAAAACATGCGGAATTCATCTAAAGTGTACGACGTCAAAATAAGTAGTGACAAGTGAGGAACGACTTCCTTTAAAGCTAATAGATTGTTCCAAAATTTTAATCTTCTTTAGTGCCGCGAAGGAAATGGTCAACAGTTATACCGAATTTCCCTTGCACACTGATGAGGGATCAGTTTTGTTGCCACAATTAATCAATGTGAACACCTCAGTTTCTTGTGCGATTTACAATGTGATGAGACATTTCGCCTGATTTATGGACATAACCCCGAAATACCTAAGAATGACAGTTTACTCCAAATCAATCAATGGTTATAGAGTTCATATGGATGCTAAATAATCAGCTGTAAAGTGCCTGTGTTGTAATCTGAACCAGTCTTGTAGAGCAATGACGCCTCAATGTTATTAATCTATTGTTCACATAGGATAATCGCTACCTACGTGGTTGCGCGCCATGATCAGCCTAGATATCACCAGTCTGTTTAAATAGATTTGTTTGGTAGATTTGATGGGCATTATGAACTGGGTTTCCGATACTGGTGTGCGTGATAAATTTGAGTGGAACGGTTTCAGTAAAGGTCTACGTAGGTGATGAATTGTTTGAGAAGCTATTTGTCCCCTTCCAGGTAGGTGAGTATTTTTCAGTATCTCCGGACCAGGCGCCTATCGCTAAACATGATTTGTGCTCGTTCTTCCTTGCAACCACTAGCGGATTGCTTTATGTATACCATATAAATTTATTTAAGCATTATATTAGGATGTGATTGACAAAGTAATTGCGGTGTATGCACGGCAATAAGCGATTACGATGAAATTCACTTGATACAAACCTTTGAATTGAGGTCTGCGCTGAATTTTACCCACATAAAATCGAAAGCTTTTGTGCAGCCTTAATGTCAGTCGCAATTGAAAGCACTATAGCGCACTTTTCGTCATTACAAAATTTTTTGCTAAACCAACTTTACGGGAAAAACAATTATTAAACAAGTGAACATTTTTCGCTTTATTGCTCCCCGTTTGAATCGGTACGCTTTTTCGAGGGTTTAACCTAGCTTCATGGAAACTTTTGAAAACATACTTATAAAGGAACATATTTCAGTGGCAGCGCTTAACTATCTTTGCTTAACTATCAGATAGTATGTTTTACTCTTAAGATTCCCCTTGGACATGTAGCAAACTAGAATCATCAAATCTCAAATTAACTTATCGCATGCTCAATATAAAAGTATAATTAATTCATTAATTGTAGCATACATGTGTGTATTCTAATTTAGTGTCGAGTATTCCTTGTAGCGTTATGTGCCTGGCATGTTTACGTGTGTGAAGGTACAGACCATAACAACATCAACATTGGAAGGAGAGACCTTGACCTAGCAGGATGGAAAGTGCAAACGTCTCTGATCCAGTGTTGCATTAAGCGCGTAAAATATCCTTCGCATATACTTCTGAGGCGTTGGTCCAATCGCCACACAGTACTAAGGGTTGAATATGTCAGGTAAAATAGTTCGATACTGATTAACGTATTGCTAGAGCAATCCGATGTTTAAGCCTATGCAAATCCATCAGAATAGAAACAAATATGTCATCACAATTATACACAGCCTGTTGGTACTTTAAGCGTAATTCATTTGTTTAGGTAGAAGTTACACATAGTTGAAATACAAAATCATTGTGTAATAGATTCGTATAAATGGAAAAAATAGAACAGTGGTACAGTATGGATAAAAAGGCCAAGGCTTATCAAGTCCCGTAGGATGGTTTGTGGGGATTAGGTCAGTTCAATGAAGTTACACAAAATTAAACATCACATCTGTGGACTCACCAGATTATCCACGTGAACACATAGTTATATCCGTCTAGCCCGATTTCATGGGGATGGTGAGCACAATATTTGTCTGCGTCTTGTCGTCATTCAATGATTAGAAATTAGATCAAGTAATGTATTTGATGTAAAGCATCATCAAGTCGTTTATTACAAACGGGTAGCGTGGGCGCTGAAATGACAAAAGTCGAAAGAGCGTCCAGCGGTTGAGAAACCCGAAGGGCAAATTAATACCGGCGGCTCTCAAGCCGACTGTATTTGGTGAAAAGTCTCAATTTATGACCCCTTAATTCTGTGTTACAGCTAAGCTTCCAGTAATGGAAAGCGTGATGGGGGATTTCAAAATCTGGAAGGCCAGGATGAGATCACCTCGTAGACGGCGATGTATTCCGCTGTACACTCCCCGGGCTTTCACTCGCCTATGGTATGGCAGGTGAGACAAGACCTTCACATTTTTTGTTGACGTTCGCTATGCCGTCTCCAGTGCAACCAGGTCGCGTTTTAACCAGGGTTGCCAAACCCGGATCGCATACTCTATATGAGGACTCACGTACGCAATTAGCATTTGGGGGAGATGGCGGTATTGAACCTCACGAACGCTCCCCATAACAGACCAATATGTCAGTTCGCGGTTTCGGACACCACCACGATCTGCGCCGAACCGCCGAGGTCGTCTTGGGTTTGGCGATCGGCGCAGCCTCAAGATCGATAGCGCTATGACGTTTTCGAGTAGGAGAGTATCGCGAATACAGCGCCACTGCTCCTGGTAGTGTGAATAGTTGCTTCGCGCTCACTATTACTTCCAGCCCGGGGGAACACCGTTTACAGGGATGGTTCTAGCATCGAACACCTTCCGGTTTTTGTCCAAATACTACTTCGACCTTTTGCACTCGCTCTACGGAAGTTCAGGGTATAGGCGGATGGAAAAGAACCCACTCCGGAGGCGAGCTGTCGATAACACGACAGCTACTGCTTCTTTGCCAGAAGTCAACACAACTCGGAGACGTCTTGTTTCACTGTAGTGCTGTAAGGTTAGGTGACGGGTGCCCCTTGTGAAATTTACGGGCTTATTTACAACACCTGTGGTGTTATATATGGAGTTCCACCGGTTCCTGTCCTCGAGTTGATTTTCTTATAAGGAATTTGACATTGTTCCTGGAACGTCGGTACGGATTACCGCTGACATACTACGTGCAACTCTGGTTGAATTCAAGGTACCACCTTGTTTTCTACAGCCGTTGGAGGCTGTTTGGGTACAGGTTCGTCTTCTTCATTTACTATGAGTCCAGTGGGAGTAGCAGAAGATCTAGATTTCCGATCACCTATGGCAGCAACTAAGTTCCAACCAACATTGGTGTCCAAGCTCTTCTGAATGTTGGGGAAAAGTTGGAGGTTGGACGGTGCTTTGACCGTGCTCATTGCAATCGGACTGGTGGTGGTTGTTTTAGGCGTGTTTGAGCAGCTGGTGGTATCATCGTTTAATACCACACATGATGCATTTTTACCGCGCCGCCTAGCCTACTCCGTCAATTTTAATGCGGTGCTGGATGGGAATGACCAGGAGTCAAGTTTTCAACAAATGAATCGCGTTTGGTACTTCTCATTTGTTCAAACCTTGCTACTACTCCTTTAAACCTCTGTGATAGTTAATCTACAATCTTTACCAGTGGGCTTACTATATGTACTGAACAGAACAACAGTGAAGCTGGTTTACTTTTGTGCAGCTTCAACTGGTTCAATGTGAACTTTGGACATTTTCGATGGAACTTGCCTTAGCAACTGCTACACTGGAATCCGTTTCGTACATTTTTCTAGCACTAGGGAGGGGCATAAACTGCTCCCGATCTAGATGCCCTACCATGGGCATTTGCTTAGTCGCCACAATCTATTGCGACAATCCATGGTATTCCCAGGGATGCCAGAGCGCTTATGGTTTCCTACCGGTCGCGTATGCGTTGACTTCTCTTCATATTCATGACTGTCAACTTCTGTGCGTCTGACCCAGACAGGGCAGTTTTAAGCGGCTAGACACTTCACGCGGCGAACGGAGTGACTAAGCGATACGGACACAGCGTACGATTGTTACTTTGAGGAACAGTCCACAACTGTATTTACTGATTCTACAGACGAAACGTGTAGTCGGCTTTCGGTTTAGGTCACCAATATTTCGGTATGGTTCGTGATTCGGAAAATTCCTCCATTGTGTTATTGCGGGAATGGCCCCAAATCCGCCATGTGGAGATAAAAGACGATTAACACATACTAGATCCAAAGCATGGAATGCACTAGATAGCGCAGATGAATCTGCCTCGAATGAGTGTGAATACACGTTTGTGTGACAAGCTGCACCTGAGAACGGCGGCAAAACAACGTGTTCACAAATGAGCTAATGGGACAATGTACAATTGTTTTATGAATCGTAAGGAGCAGAAATGTAAATCCAACACTTGTTAAACTGCTTCGCAGATGTGCGTCTACAGTCTGTGCTGATAGATTGTTTCGGATATTTATCACCTTTCCTTTGATGCACGGGATGTGTAAATTTGGTTTAATATCGGGCATCACAACTTTGCACTGGCGGTCACTTGTGTTGCATAGCAGTGGTAAATGAAGCAGCCGCCTTAACATGGGGTAATAGGCAATCTGTAGTCTAATGACAGGTCATGATAAGATGGGCTCGAATGCGGCCATATAAGAAAGTACGGAGATCTAGATTCGGACAGGGGTCTTCTTGCGATAATTCTGGTACCATTAGAATGAGCTTAGTATTGAAGTGTTGGACTCGTTCGATCATCAGTTTCTTGCTTCTGATGATTGCACAGTAGGCGGGCGAGCCGTACTATATTATGGGTGTTATGGTGGAAGAGAACATGCAAGTGGAAACCTCTGCAGCAACAATACGAATTCTGCGTTTGATCACCCATAGCATGCGAAGTCGGTCAGGATATAGATTTTTGGTGTAACCAGCGAACTTCAAGTCGCAGCACGACAGTTCACCTATGTTCTTCACGTATGGCGTGGGGTGCAGGCATTATCATTAAACAGTATTAAATCGGTCGTCACCACGCTTCGCCAGGCTCATAAACACCGGGATGACTGTGTGGATTGCGGGGCGGATGTCTGCGGACAACATGCGGAACCAACCTCGAATTTTCTGAAGCAGGTCGCAAGTTTTCGGAACTGCTTATCACTTACCACATCTGCAAGTGGCATGAAAACAGAATACATGGAGTCAGGAATGGGATTAAGTATGTTCCTGACATCAAAATATCTAACATTTTGAAACATTGATTCCGTTTCGACCACTTCATTAACGCAGTAAAAAGACATAGATAGCGATAGGTTAACCATTCGATTGCTCTCGACAGTCGCTAGGCAATGCAGTCAGGACAACACACGCATTAAATACCATTCACACCTGGTAACGCAGATAAGCGCAGAAAATTGATGTGAGTGACATAATCAAGTCCACGGCAATCTAACTGATTACCTCAGTTGTTTCTGGGCACGGAGCACAGGACAATTCAACCTTATCAGTAGGGCCTCGCCAATTGCCAACAAGGTCGGGTTTCTGTTGCGTAATAGCACCTTGAATGAATTGCTTGGGTTCACCTAGTGACCAGTCCTCATTAGGTGTTTGGTGATAGACGCGGCAGGATTCCGGTTCATTCTTTGATCCGCTCCGCCTTGGTGAAACAGCAGCTGCCTTAGCCACAATGAGAAGTGGCTGTGACAGTTGCTGTCTCAACAAGGGGCAGCAGACAAAAGAATGAACCGGAACCCTGCCGCGTCTATCACCAAACACCTAATGAGGACTCGTCACCGGGAGAACCCAAGCAATTCATTCAAGGTGTTATTGCGCAACAGGAACTCGACCTTGCTGACAATTGGAGAGGCTCTACTGATAAGGTTGAATTGTCCTGTGCTCCGTGCCCAGAAACAACTGAGGTAATCAGTTAGATTGCCGTGGACTTGATTATGCCACTCACCTCAATTTTATCAGTTTGTTTATGTTACCAAGTGTGAAGGGCTTTTAATGCGTGTTTCGTTCAGACTGTATTGCGTAGCGGTTGTGGAGAACAATCGAAAGATTAACATATCGCAACTATGTCTCATTAGTGTGTTACCGAAAGCGAACATTTTTTACCGGAAGATTTTTAACACTCAAGCTAAAGGATATAATAAGGCTCTGCATATAATTTTAAATCCAAATGTAAATATCAGAAGATGCAGGTAGTTGTATGACATTGTCATTTCGTGCATTCTCGTCGGCAAAAGGGATGCAAATAACAACGGCTGCAAAACAATGTCACAGGCAAGCAAATAATGGTTTTTCGATTAGTGAGTTTTACGCTGCTACCGTAAGCTTAGTGTCACGGTCAGCTGTTTGTAGACAGGGTGGTTGACGCTGTCCATCGATAACAATGGTCTCGATTGGCTTGAGTATCTGATCGCTTTGTCCGCGCATCTGCACTGTGCATAACTCAACCGGATTCCCTGGTTGACCGGTGTTGATCAAACGCCTCGCAATTGCAGAGGCAATTTTGTCTCTCAATTCACCGGTTTCAACCGTCCGTAGCCCATCAATTTTCGAAGCCAATTTGGAATATGGTTTTTTATTAGGATACCGAGATATCGACCAGTGGGCCCAACATAACTGTTTCAACAACTCTATGCGAAGTCGTATAAGCAATGTGGTGTGTACTGCTTCGACACAGGTGTCCACTGAACACTTAAGCGGTTTTAACGTGGTCATGATCCAGCACTGGATATCATTATCATTGAGGCATTTTTTAGTGGTGCTCATCTATGAAAAGCAACTCAATGAAAAACATTTTCTTTCGAACCGTTATCTCTCGATTTCTTTTCATCGACTTACCGAAGGGCTTCATAAACTGCAATGGATAATCATTAGATTGTAACACATCAAACAACGGTGTCTTCTCTTATTCCAGTATGTGTTTTTAACATTATTTTTGCTCTACGGCACAATGCTCGATGATTAAGCTTCTTTCTCTAATATCCTTATTTATAATTATAATAGAAGTTTCATCTCCATATAATTTTGATTTACAATATCACGAATGTCTTCAACTGTTGCGAGTTTTATATTAAACTATTGACAAGCACGAGTTACCAGAATGGAAAATGCAAAAAACCATTTTTACCGAATATTCGCGTCAATCCACCGATTTTAGCATTACCAATCAATCAGTTTATTACTGTACATTTGAGCAACTCTGACCCGACCACCGAAGTGTGGGGGACCCGACGCCAGGAATTTTGCCGCCGGAAATGAGGTTACTCGCAATTATAATACAAGCAAAATTAAATCAAAAAGCGCACAACAGATGGGGATGTGTAGTTGCCATCTGCATGTGAGAAACCGAGGGCATTAACTCCACTTACGGCGCTAATATCGGCATGTGCGAACTGATCAGGCTACTCCGTCATTTTCTTGATGTCTTGATGACACATGTTTGACTGACCATGTTGATCTTTCACCCGACGCAGTGCAGCGACGACCTACATTCACTCGTTAAGTGTGTCAACGGGCATACAAAGAAGCGATAGCTTTTATTGGCATGCAGATGCAGACGCTTGAAACCACCTACATTGTGTTATTGCTGCGTAGACGAGTTACATATTGCAAAAATGGATTTATTCGCAAATTCTAATGAACAAGACTAGCTCAATCATTAGGTCTGCTAGAAATAAACTATTATCACTAAACTAGTCATACTCAGATTGCGCCTACCTACTGGTGAGTTCAATGGTGCTGAGCACCCAGCATTTGATAAGTTCCATATCTGAAACGGTTTAACACACTTATAACAAAAAAGAACCATCTTATACTGGCTAACAAGTTAGTGTGCTCTATGAATTAGAATACGCATGCATAACGGATTTATTTAACTAGAAACGGGATTCGATCCGCACGTAGTTCTCATTAAATTATTGGATAATTTTAACTGTTTATCTAAAGGATGTCCCCTTTTATGTCTAGAGTTTCGCACTACTAATTTTTAGCTGCATTACACTAATTACTTACATAGAAAATGTTTCCACATTTGACATCCGAACGGAACACTTCCTTCGTTTTGTAGTCTCACAGTCATGCTTTAAAAAGAATCCGTTTGCAGTTGCAACGCGCGTCAGGTTTCTGCCCGTCGTATTCGTCCGGAAATGGACATTGGTGACATACTACTTCCGTATATTGTGTGGAGAGAGAACGCAAACCACAGATTCCATTTTTGAAGGTTAGAAGTCTTTTGACTGAGTGTGAATAATTAAACATCCAATTTTATCAGTGCAACATATTTGTAAAAGATGTGCAATGTGAAGTGCATGCTTAAACTGCCTGAAGCAAGTACTTGTCTTACCGAACTTTGCGTTGTACTTAAACTACCTCAAATACTAGTGGAATATTCTAGACAGACATTTAACTAAAGTTTCATGTTAACGATTGTACTTCTTTCTTACCTTAATAATACCGGAAAGTAAGAACACTCCAACGGCTATTCCACTTTATACATGCAGACCAGTTAGTTTTTAGTGCCCAGAATGGGCGGACAGGCGTATACATTTTGACTTTAATATTAGACATACGATTTGTCTACGTTGTTGCAAGTCAATAGGTTTTACAAATTATCTTAGAGTTGGGCTTGACGAACTAACAATCCTGCCTACTAGGTTCTGTTCGCAAAATGTTAAATTCCATTTACAGAGATAAGTTCAGTATGATGTAGTTTATAGCAATTATTTTATTAATTTGTGCATTCCAAGTACGTTTCCTATACACACGAAGCTGTAGGGAACCATCATCTCGTCGCTTCATGGTCACGTCGAAGAAATGAAAGGATGTGACCATGAAGCGACTGGTTGATGGTTCCCCACAGCGTCGTGTGTACAGGAAACGTGTTTGGAACGGACAATGCACAAATTTGTACAGTTTTATTAATTTGTGGTCAACTGCCAATCCGAAAACCACCAGATGCTGTGTAACCTTGAGACTCCTCAGTGATGCGCATCCTATTGGCGCTCTTCATGGAACCGAACCAATGACCCTGAGTGACATGCTTCATTAGCCAGCATCATCCACCACTGAGTCATGGGTAACGATACCGGAATAACAAGGATTGAAATCTAATTGCAATATAGCCGGACCCGAAACCTAATGCCATACAATTTACTGCCCGTGCAGAGGAGAGCGATTGGCCTTTATGTGTCATTGCTTACCTACCAGTAGCCGTGATTCCACACAAATTATGTAACCCAGGTGCATTCACTCACTGGTTAGGAGATGGATATCTGCTATCGCTGTAAATTTAACTCAAACGCTTTTTCTAGACTCGGGAGTTTCTAAGTGTTTCTAAGCCCACTCACGTATGTTTTAGCCTAATGTATTGCGAACACCGCGTCAAAAATGTTTTATTTTTATTAATTTTGCAGAGATTTCATTACGAAAAGCTTTTTGGTACCCTTATTGCTTTTTGGAAACAAGTTATCACCAGTGCCGGTTTCCATTTGTTTAAAACTATGTCAGTGTTCTTATCATCAGGAACCTGATGGCACTTCGCAGATAGTATTTGTTTTTCAACAGCGTGCAGATCACGCTTTGAGTGACCAGTTAACTTCATCGTCATTGATTAAGTAACTACAGCTAGAAAATTTCATATGTAATACATGTCAGTGTCATTGAAAAATAGACAAGTTGAAGCATTTCGGTGTTCAATCAGATAAATTGAATAACATGGAAATGATGCCAATAGCAGGCCCTTCTTTTGCTCTTAACCAGTTGCGTTAAACACTGACAACATGACATAACGAACTCTGACTTATCCGTTTAATGTCATGTGGTCGAAGCAAATTGGTAAATCAATTTTTCGACAGCTTTATCTACTCCTGGCAGACCAGTTAGACCCATTAGTTTCGTTTCGTTTAATAAACATCTCAGTTTTCCTTGGTGAAAGTGACGATCAGAGCGTGCCGAATCGAATCCAACCAAGCAGTGCATTTACGAGTTTTGCTAGGTAACATGGGCAACGCGCGTACGAATAAAACACTGTAATTTATTAGTTAATTATGATAAGGTATGCAAACTGGTGGACAAACTCCGTCCGGACATCACAGATATGCAATGAACTAGCATGTGTCGGTTTATTGTATTGTAACGATTAGACACAGATTTTCCACAACTTCTTGCCTCATACATACGTTTACTTGTGGAATACACAATATAGGTCTGGCAGTCATGGCCGAGAAGAGTGTTCACAGCCTTGGAGATACCCCAACGCCGGACAACGAAAAAGGTCAAGGGTTTGTATAATTTGCCATATGAACGAAAACTACAAGTGCTCTGGATCGTCAGCGGACTGTATCGGCGATTGCGCGGGGACCTCATTGTGACTTTTGAGAAATCCCAATCACACATGCGGCTACTTTCTAGAGCTGAATTACAACAGCAAGTTTAGAGGTCTCCATCTGAAGCTGGCACAGCAGCACAGTCACTATGAATGCCATCCGCATTTCTTTTCCGTACGCATCTACCGAATGTGGATGGTGCTACCGAAAGATGTCATATGTGCTCCCATGCTGACAGAGTTCAAAGCCTGAGTTAACCATGCACTTATTGCGTTGCACCACCTAACATGACTCATTATACATGGATAAACGCTATTGTCTGTACTTTATTTCCCTGACAGTCAAATCCCGGATTTCGTTCCACGTTTTACCTCCAGTATGTGTATACCAGAAAAAGACGCGATTTTTGCCAACAACGTTATCAGCAAGTTATGCTGAAGCATTGGCCTTTCTTCTATGAAAGATAACTTAAAGCAGTTAGTTTCCCTCAACAATTTGAAAAGTACGAAAAGTAGACGAATGCTGGTAGATGCATGCATTTTTTATTTTCTCCGCGTTAACAATAACAGGAATGCTATACATAACTAACAGTGGGTGCAACCAGATAAGCTTAAGGCGCAAAACAAATAAAGGAAGTTGACACCTGCGTCCAAGGCAGCTTTAGACCGACAAATAATTGTTTCTGAACACCCAAGGCTGGCTTAATCCGGCTTATAGTGACAGCCTCAGCAAACCGAAGGAAGCGGGGATTAGTTTAAACGCTGAGCACAGCTCTATCTGGTGACCCGAGTCTACTAGGTGTTTGCCTATCGAGGAAACCTGCGGTCTGCGCGAACATGGAATCTGACATGGGTAGGCAATCTAAGCAAAATCACGTTGAACACATCTTGGTACATGTTCCTTTATTCGGGAAGTTAGTTCTGCCTATTGGTTCTGCCTATGTAACTTTTTCCGGAGTCACATACAAATTGGTATACACAGTGTGAGTTGGCCCCAATAGGCTGAGCTTCCTTCGTTGGATGTAGGGGCAAATTTCAGGTTCGGTTGATGACGACAACTTATGCAGCATAGTATCTTACTTGTATAGCCGAAATTATGCGCCTAGTTGTCTTCAGTGTGGCTAAGTCACCTTTGATATGTAACTCGATATACACATTATTCATAGCTGCCGTATGCACCAAGTCCTTTGGCACTCGCGGTTGGCTGTGTTTCTCGATAAATGAAAGATAAGTTAAACACTCTCACGCGACAAATTTCTGCTCACATACAACCACAGAACAAGCAGTTTCTATGCAACCAAAAAGCACTGACAGGGAAATGTACAAACGTCCTATAACTCATTGACGAATCCTAGACATGTTTGGAAACAAAATAGCAAAACCCATCTGCTAAGATCAGATGCGCGTTTAGACCGAAGTCCCTTCTCTATCGCCTTTCACGGATTCCCTCATTTTTGAGCATAGGGGGGAACTTCGGTTACTGCAACACTTGCAGTACATGGGACTCGGAACTGATTCTCTTAGTAAGCCACATTCCAATGAACCATTCTGTCAATACCCGAATTTTCCAAACAAGACACGGACAGACAGAGAGAAGCGTAAGTGTAACCTGGGCGCGTGACATCACACTGAAACGAAGAAAGTAATGTGCGTTTCATAATGTAACAAAAGTGTAGCATGACGAAATCTAGCTACAAGAAAGCACAATATGGAAGAATCAAGGTGAATCACAGAGCCTTACAGGATGCAAAACGGTGCTACTTTTGATGTCAGCCTTCTAGTTGCCTTCCCCAACTACCACGACATTGGGCAAAGTTTTGAAGCTTACCTTGCATAAGCCCGAGATGGTGTCAAAAACGATCCAAGCCTAACATGATGATAGAAAAATTAAACTTTCAGGTACATTAAGACCAATGCTTTAAGCAGTATAGATCCTAGGTAAAATAATCCAGTCTGTTTTCCTACCTCAAATCAGTCAACAGTACAAAAGCACCTTTCAAAACGTCAGCAAGCTTGCTATATTATTGCCGGTTAAACACAGCCAGCAGAGTTACTAACACCTCAACATACGCCACACTATTACACAAACATATGCGGTTTGCATACCAAGCTAACGGAGCTGCGCCATCGATATGAAACAGCAACTTGAGACATCATGCCTAACTGAAATTTGGCTCTCTAATGCAATAATATACCCGGAGCTTGCACACAGTCAGATATCAGTCATTCGGAATGATCGACGATCTCGTGGTGACGGTTTTGCTATTTACTATTTTTATGAAAACATGCTCTTTTATAATATGATAGGTCAGGTACCGAGGTTAACCAGATTTTAAGCGGATTTACAACGGTATAGTACCGTTCCGGTCGTAACATTATCGGTTGTAACATGAAAAATTTTCGAATGTGCAGCGCCATTACAATCTCACGTGACATAAACCACTACTACTTAAACGTTAATAACAAACAAATACTGCAGAATATTACGAAAAATATGTTTTCGCAGTCATATGCAACCAGCCTGGTTAACTGCAACAATAAGCCGAGGTACGCATGCAGTGAGGTTCAAAATGTACTAAAACGTCATCAGACAAAGGATGGAATTCTTATCTAGAGCATCCGCTTACGATACGCAAATGAATCCATGTGCTCTTCTGCAAATTTTAGGAATAGACCTTTGTTTATAACTAGAAATGGACGAGTGGGCTTATGTAATCTATATCTTAGAGCAGTGATTTACCATCCACCAAAGTGCACGTGTGAAATGGACTCCAAACTCAACCACTTCATTCAGGTTGCTTTGAGCAAAACATACATTCACATTCGCATCGCAGGTGAGTTTAAGGTACACGATCTGGAAATAGCGGCTACCGATAACATGGAGTTCAAAGCGAGTTTACAAGAGGTAATTTCCAGCTATCCTCTGTACAATCAAATGACCTGTCCCACCAGATTTCGAACTGCTAACAAACCGTCGGTACTTGATCTTGTGCTCATCAACGAAGAACTCAAGGACTCAAGAACTCAAGGAATAATTACAATCATCCCACTGGGTCGCAGTGACCATGTGACTCTACTGTTTAGCCATATACGTAATGCGGGATATCCTGAGAAAGCGGACCATAAGGTATATACAGCCACGCACCATAACGTGTTATCCGAGCTTTTTAAGATGGAGTCATGGACCTTCATAGAGGGAAGGCCCTCAGAAATCGCCTGTGACACTTGTACAAATATATTTGCCACACGGATAACCCACACGTCGATGTAGAAATCCTTCCATCATCAAAGGAGAAGAAAGTCATTTCTGAGGAGTAGAACACGCAAATGCGCATCCTTAAGGGACTTGCCATGGATAGCTTACAAGGACTCCCCGAATTCCGAATCCTGGACTGCCTATGTAGCACAGCGTGAGTTTTGTGCGAGTTTTGTCCGCGACGACAAGCTGATGCATCCAAAGGAGTTA